>JBBCBC010000024.1:32065848-32352477 GCA_037126765.1 Stenogyne calaminthoides
ATCTTGCCACCATGACAACGGCAAAGCATATATCCCGGTCTCTACACAACATTGCATACATAAGGCTTCCGACAAAGAAGCATAAGAATGCCTTTCATGTCATCTATCTCTCTCTCTGTGTTTAGGGCACATTTCCTTAGATAGATGGATTCCATGCCCCGAGAGGTACGAAGCCTTTCTTGAATCCTACATGCTGAATCGCTTCAAGATGTGTCTATATATGAAGATTGCGATAAGCCTATCATCATTTTCTTCGCGATCTTGAGTGATCTTGATCCCAAGGATGTGCCCTTCCCCTAAGTCCTTCATATCAAACCTGCTTTTGAAAGCCATGCCCTTACGCCCGATAACACCTTTACATCGTTCCCGATGAGCGTAATGTCGCCTCGATAGTACTAAGAATACCAATGCGCTTCGAGACGCTTTTTTTGTACACACAACTTTCGAACTCGTTTTGATCAAACCCATAAGACTTTATTACATGATCAAAACATTGGTTCCAAGCTCGATGCTTGTTTGAGTCCGTAAATGGACTTCATGAGCTTACAAACTAGGTGTTCTTGGCCCTTTTTCAATGAAGCCTTGGGGTTGTTGCATATAGATTTCTTCATCAAGACTTCCGTTAAGAAAGCGGTCTTGACATCCATTTGCCGATTTCAAAATCGAGATCTTGTGACAATCGACAAGAGAATTCGGATGGACTTGAGCATTGCTACAGGTGAAAAAGTTTCCTCATAGTCGATCCCTTCTTTCTGAATATAACCTTTCGCCACAAGCCTTGCCTTGAAGGTTTCCACCTTCCCGTCCGGTCCTCTTTTTCTCTTGTATACCCACTTGCAACAAATGGGTTTGACCCCATTAAGTGGTTCGACTAGCTCCCACACTCCGTTATGATCCATAGAACCCATTTCGGCTTTCATTGCTTTTTGCCAAGAAACCGCATCCTTGTCTTGGATTGCCTCATCATATGTCCATGGGCCTGATTCGTCTTGTCCGGGAATCAAGTCCGAGGACTCTCCTATCCCCATGAATCTCTCGGGCTGTCTTACAACCCTCCCACTATGTAGAGGTTCCGGTTCTGAAAGTGTGTCATTTGGTATGTCATCTTGTACAGTTGGCAATGAGGTTAGCCCCTTTAGCTCATTTAAGGTAATCTCACTTCCGGGTCTTCTTTTGTTCATATAGTCTTCTTCCAAAAATCTAAAGTGGGTGCTTATTACCACCTTTTGATCTTCGGGACCATAGAACATACACCCTTTTGTTCCCTCGGGGTATCCTATAAACAACCTTAATTCGATCGAGGATCCAATTTTTTCGCTTCCTTGTCCAACACGTGGCCGGACACCCCAAATTCTCATGTGTCTCAAATCCGGGCTTCGCTCCGGTCCACAATTCTTTGGGAGTTTTGGGAACCGATTTGGATGGCACCAAGTTTAGAATGTAAGCCCATTGTTTCCAAGGCATGACCCCGTAACGACTTGGGAAGATCCGCATAACTCATCATTGATCTAACCATTTCCAAAAAGAGTTCCGTTTTTTAAGCTCTGAAACCCCGCTTTTGTTGAGGGGTTCCGGTGCAAGATTAGCTGAGATACAATCCTTCATCCGACAAGTAGTTCAAAAACTCATCGCCGAGGTACTTTCGCCTCCACGATCGGATCGTAGAGACTTGATACGTTTTTCCCTATGATTCTCTGCTTGAGCCTTAAATTCTTTGAATTTCTCAAAGGTCTCGATTTATGCTTCATAAGGAAAATATAATCGCATTCTTGAGTAGTCATCAATAAAAGTGACGAAATACTCATAAACTCCTCTTGCTTTGGTTGACATTGGACCACATACGTCTGTGTGAACGATTTCTAACACTTCTTTGGCTCTATTCCCCTTGGCTCCGAATGCCCTCTTGGTCATTTTACCCTCCAAACATGATTCGCAGGTTGGAATTGGTTCAACTTGGAGAGACTCCAGTGAACCGTCTTCTACCAACCTTTGGATCCTCTTTGGATTAATATGTCTCAATCTTAGATGCCATAGAAGTGTTTCGTTCACGTCTGATGAACGTTTTCTTTTATCGGAAACAATTGATGTGTTATAGGATGCATTTCATGAGTGGTGTGCACAGTTAATTGTATAGAGACTATTCGACAACGTTCCATGACAGATAAATTTATCATAAAGAGAAATGGTAACAACTTTATCAAAAGTAACCGAATATCCATCAAGGTAAAGTTTAGAAACCGAAATTAAATTCTTTTTAAAAGTAGGAACGTAAAGAACATCTCTTAAAATTAAAACTCTGTCTTCAAAAGACAGGTGCACTTCTCCCACTGCTTCAGCTGCCACTCTCGTAGCATCGCCCAGTGTGATGAGGATCTCACTCCCACTAAGTTGCCGGGTCCGATTGAACCCCTGTAAAGTGAAACATACATGATCAGTGGATCCCGTATCCACCACCCATTAATGGGAGGCATACGCCGCTAAACAAGTTTCAACAACTAGTGCGTGAGAATTACCTTTCTTTCCGGCCCTTTTGGGGTTGGAACAGGCAAACCTCCATTGTCCTTACCGCTGTTGAAGCACTTTCTCTTTGGATTTTCCTTGACACCACAAGCATTCCTCATCTTACCATTGCCCTTGGCAACATTTGAGTTTTATTGCTTATGGCTTTTGGTTCTCTTCTTCTTCTTGCCTACCCTTGGCCTAGAAGATGAAGATGGACCACTTGCCGTTCAAAGCTTGAGTTTGGTGCCCCATCAACATCTCTGCCGAGACCAAAGCTTGCAACAAATCTGCTAGCGAGGCCAAAATGCTCAAAAACTTTTGGGCAGAGAGTGAAGTACCAAATTCATCTGAGTCTCCAGATTATAATCTGCACTCAGAACCTCAAGTTTGTTCAGATGGGCCATAAATTTTGAGGACGTAATCCCTTACGGGTTTGCCCTCCACCATTTTCAGCGACGACATTTCTGGCAAGGTGATCTGACGAGTCCCGCATTTTTGACTCGTCAGTTGGCTCATCTAATTTTGGTGTGTCAAGAATCTACTTGTGCTTTTGTGCAGTTAGGACAATTATAATTTTTCGTTTCCAATCAATATAGTTCCATACTTATTCTATTGACTTTAAGTATAATAGCGAAATGATTAAAAGGTTACGACATCTTTGAATCAAATAAATAATTATATGCATAAGCAGAACTATATCACAAGGTTCGATCACATGTTTAATATTAAAATCTCTAAAAAATATGAACAAGCATCACCAACATCTCAAAAATGTTTAAATAAGCCACGCAGGTGGGTCATTATTTAAACACATTCAAAGAGTTACAAACAAAACGATTCTTAAAACCTTAATATCCAGATTAATAGTTGGCTCCCACTTGACCAATATAAAATTGGCAGGGACTTGGGGAAGTATATGCATATCAATTTTATACCTAAGTAATAACCATGATTAAATCTGAAATTATTATTTCGCTTTGAACGAGCCTCGTGGGTGAGGGGTCATCGTCGCCACTAGTAATAATCCACAATCATCCATTTGGAATTTATTCATGTGAAAGCTATCTTTTTGACCGTCCCCGGGAATTTTCTCCAAAAGAATTCACAAATAAATAAATCATGGAGGTCAAAATTAATTCAATTTTATTATCCCAAATAATATTGTCAATTAATTGTTTAAGATACTTAGTAATTTTCGAAGGTGTGATTTTTCCAAAATATATTCTCATGCATCGCATATTTAAACACAATTTAAATAAGCACAAAAAATGCAAAACATCAAAACAAAAAATAAGCACATTGGGCACATATATCCAATTGTCACGGTTAATTTTTATCATGTCTTGATCTCGAAAATCATCTTCATAGCCTTCATCGCTCATCTCGAAAAAGCTCCCACTTGACCGCCTTAAAAACACCTCGTCAAGCCCGTCGTAAATAACTCGGCGGGTCGAGTGCCCGTCTTACACTCCCCGGCGTGGGGATGTCGGCTCCGTCGCGTATGCTGGTGCGGCGCTTGTCGCCCCAGGTGCGTGTTGCTCGGCAGATCTCGGCGCCGTTCGGCTGCGAGGCGGATCTGCTTGGCGCATCTGGTAGCGCCCTGCTTTGCTTCGCCAGCGTCGCCCTCGGCAGACATCGCTCCCCAGCAGCATCCTACTTCAGCGCTTCGCCAGCGCCGCGATCTTTGCCGCGCCCGTCTTTCTGTCGTGTTGATCGCCTTGTCTTCGGCTGATAACCCTCGCCCGCTCCGTAGCGCACCCGCCCCGGCATCAGCGTCGCGGCAGCGTGCCTCCCTTAACACGTTTAAAGCGCGGCGCCAGCTACTATACCTGGTTCGGATCCATCTTTTAATTCTTAAATCTCCGCCTCCGTTTTCGATCCGTTTACAATTTATTTACAAAAATAAATAAACTAGATCTAGAAGTCTATTACATTGATCAAATCAAACAAATTCTAATCTACTCGTGGATTTTCTCACGAGACAAAAAAGCGAATTCGAATCGAATCAATTAAAAAAAACACAATTTATATGCATGCATAAATAAACACATTAAATTCCATGACAATTGGATACCTGCAAAAAAGATCTAGCAATTCTACTATCCAATTTCAAATTTAATGAAAACGAATTAAATTACAATTTAAAAATCAGAGCCCGAAACCGAGGCTCTGATACCATTTGTTGGGGAATTAATTACACGGATCTATTCGGGATGAATATTTAAATACAAATTTAATTCTAACAATTATTACTAGCATGAATTAATCCTATATTAATTCAAATAATAATTCAACAACAAATCATGCATATAAACAGTTCACATAAATCCTACGCATGCAGAATTGCTACGGGCTTACGTGAACTAACCTCTTGGAGTGGCAATGGTCTCGTCGATAAAAACACACCAAAAAGCCTTCCCAAGTATTCCCTAGTCCTTGCTCGTCAATCCGGTGGAAGGAAGCTCGCGAACAATTAACAAAAGGTAAAATAAAAATTTGTTGCACCACCTTTGTGGATATTGTACTTGGGAATTAAACATTCATCCCCTATTTATAGAGGAGTGTTGGTCAAAATTTTGTGCATGAATAAGATGAGAAAATCTTTTTCTTGATCTTCAAGAAATCTTGAATATATCCAATATATTATTTTCTCCATATTTAAAATATTCCACAAAAATCCCAACTCCCTTTTGTTATGGTATTTTCGAAAATAATAAGGAGTAAGAATCCAAGATCTGGATCTTCTTGAATTTATGAGATATTCTTGTATTCCAAGAATACATATCTTCCATAATATCTTTTCAAGAAAATCAAGAAAATCTTTATTTCCCTTATTCTTTCAAGATTTTCGAAAATCATCATATAAATAACCAAGTGGGAGATTTCTTGAATTTAATGAGATAATCTTGTATTCCAAGAATACATATCTTCATTCCATAACAAAATTCAAAGAAAATCTTTCTCCCCTCTTATCCATAATTTTCGAAAATTACAAGGAAAAATAGGCAACAATATTTATTTTATTTTAAACACCTTTTTCAGTTATTGGACTATATGTTGGGCTACTCAGGGGGCCTTTAGGAGAATTAAGATTGGACCTTCCAATGGATCTTGAATTATCAATATTGAGCCACAATATTATTCAAGCCCATAAATATTAATTAATCCCACTACATAATTAATATTGCACTATCCATCTTAACCCATATTGCAGTTAATATGGCTCCCGGTTATTATTTCCCTTGTTTAAGATTATCTAGCCCATTAATTAATTCAAGCCACTGAAATAGCTTTCCATTAATTAATATCTTTTGTCCTTGGTCAAGGAACGGTTCAACATTATTATCCATACCGGAAACTAATTCCAGTTGCAAGATTTGGTATGATAAAGCTTATGAACCTCCCAAGGGGGCAAATCGAACAAGCTTACTTGCACATGATTCTTCGTATTAAATCTTAGCAATCACATGTGACCAATAATATTGCCCAAGATAAAAAGTATTGAATCTCGTTGATTCTCTACCCATGATAAGTCAAAGCAATAGTTACCAACCACACGTGATCCTATTTAAGGAACGAAGATTAAGAAATAACGAACCACTGAGGTCTAATTCTTCCTTGTTCAGTTCTGAAGAATTTATCCTCCTGTAGGTCCTATTCAGTGCATCAGTCATGCACTAGTGTAATCTCTTGGTCAAGACAAGCCAATCTGAGCCTTACACTTCAACCTTTCACGATGGATTGTTCATTTCCATCTAGGTCGTGAATGGCGTACTTTTAGTTACAAGGGACTGTTAATTTAATCTTCTGTGATCTGGTATCACTAAATTAACTACAATGTAACACGTACGATTTATTGAACAGTTATGCAGTAAATATATGTAACATTCGATAATATTTAAAGCATCAGTGATAAACAATTTATTTCAGTAAATAAGTCTGAAATTCAGTTTTGATTATACAAAGTAAAAGCATACTTTCCAGTATAATCCCAACACCACGTACACCACCAGCACCAATTCCACTGCGGAGATCCACGAGAGTGCATAGATCTCCTGATAGGTATTTACCTTCTCTTCATTATTTATTGTTGACTGATGGTGGTGAACCTGAATGTTATGCAGAGGCTACACGTAGTGAACAGGTGAGCAAGTGGAAACTTGCAATGGATGATGAAATGAATTCGTTGATGACCAACGGAACCTGGGAACTAGGTGAGCTTCCTAAGGGCAAGAAGGCACTGCATAATAAGTGGGTTTACAAAATCAAAGAGGAGGCTGATGGAAGCAAGCGTTACAAGGCAAGACTGGTTGTGAAGGGGTTTCAGCAGAAACATGGTATTGATTATACTGATGTTTTTACTCCAGTGGTGAAGCTAACTACCATTCGGTTAGTTCTGAGTCAAGTGGCTGCAGAAAATTTGGTGTTAGAACAGATGGACGTGAAAACAGCCTTTCTTCATGGTGATTTAGATGAGGACATCTACATGAAGCAACCGGAAGGGTACTTGTCAAAGGGGAATAGTGAGCTTGTTTGCAAATTGAAGAAGAGCTTGTATGGGTTGAAACAAGCTCCGTTACAGTGGTACAAGAAGTTTGATGGGTTCATGTACGAGATTGGGATCAATAGGTGTGAAGCCGACCATTGCTGTTACTTCAAGAGGTATGATGATGGTTATATCATTTTGCTATTATATGTTGATGACATGTTGATAGCAGGCTCAAGTGCTCGAGAAGTGAGCAAGTTCAAGAAGAAGTTATCTGATAGGTTTGCTATGAAGGACCTTGGAGAGGCCAAGCAAATCTTAGGCATGCGAATCGATCGTGATAGGGTGGCAGGAAAGTTGTATCTTTCTCAGGCTGAATACATAAAGAAGGTCTTGAAGAGATTTAGTATGGAGGATGCAAAGCCAGTTTGTGTCCCGTTGGGAAGTCAGTTCAAGCTATCCAACATAGACTCACCTAGCAACGATGAGGAGCGAGCCTACATGCAAAACACCCCGTATGCTTCGGCAATTGGCAGTTTGATGTATGTTATGGTGTGTACAAGACCTGATATTGCACATGTGTTGGGATTATACTGGAAAGTATGCTTTTACTTTGTATAATCAGACTAAATTTCAGACTTATTTACTGAAATAAATTGTTTATCACTGATGCTTTAAATATTATCGAATGTTACATATATTTACTGCATAACTGTTCAATAAATCGTACGTGTTACATTGTAGTTAATTTAGTGATACCAGATCACAGAAGATTAAATTAACAGTCCCTTGTAACTAAAAGTACGCCATTCACGACCTAGATGGAAATGAACAATCCATCGTGAAAGGTTGAAGTGTAAGGCTCAGATTGGCTTGTCTTGACCAAGAGATTACACTAGTGCATGACTGATGCACTGAATAGGACCTACAGGAGGATAAATTCTTCAGAACTGAACAAGGAAGAATTAGACCTCAGTGGTTCGTTATTTCTTAATCTTCGTTCCTTAAATAGGATCACGTGTGGTTGGTAACTATTGCTTTGACTTATCATGGGTAGAGAATCAACGAGATTCAATACTTTTTATCTTGGGCAATATTATTGGTCACATGTGATTGCTAAGATTTAATACGAAGAATCATGTGCAAGTAAGCTTGTTCGATTTGCCCCCTTGGGAGGTTCATAAGCTTTATCATACCAAATCTTGCAACTGGAATTAGTTTCCGGTATGGATAATAATGTTGAACCGTTCCTTGACCAAGGACAAAAGATATTAATTAATGGAAAGCTATTTCAGTGGCTTGAATTAATTAATGGGCTAGATAATCTTAAACAAGGGAAATAATAACCGGGAGCCATATTAACTGCAATATGGGTTAAGATGGATAGTGCAATATTAATTATGTAGTGGGATTAATTAATATTTATGGGCTTGAATAATATTGTGGCTCAATATTGATAATTCAAGATCCATTGGAAGGTCCAATCTTAATTCTCCTAAAAGCCCCCTCAAGTAGCCCAACATAAAAAGTCCAATAACCTAAAAAGGTGTTTAAAAAAAAAAAAATTTTTGTTGCTATTTTTCCTCATTTTTTTAAAAATATGAATAAAAAGGGGAGAAAGATTTTCTTTGAATTTTGTTATGGAATGAAGATATGTATTCTTGAAATACAAGATTATCTCATTAAATTCAAGAAATCTCCCACTTGGTTATTCATATGACAATTTTCGAAAATTTGGAGAGAATAAGGGAAAGAAAGATTTTCTTGATTTTCTTGGAAAGATATTATGGAAGATATGTATTCTTGCAATACAGGTATATCTCATAAATTCAAGAAGATCCAAATCTTGGAATCTTTATCCTTATTTTTTTCGAAAATAACCATAACAAGAGAAGGTGGGATTTTTATGAAATATTTTAATTATGGAGAAAAGAATATAGGAGATATATTCAAGATTTTTTGGAGATCAAGAAAATATTTTTTTCTCCCTATTCCATGTGGAAATATCGGCCACCACATCTCTATATATAGGGGATGATTTCTTCATCCCCAAGTACAATTCCATGTGCTGGAAAAATTAGTAAATCCACAAAGGTGGTGCAACAAATTTTATTTTCCCTTTTGTTAATTGTTCGCGTGCTTCCTTCCACCGGATTGACGAGCAAATACTAGGGAATACTTGGGAAGGCTTTTTGGTGTGTTTTTATCGACGAGACCACTGCCACTCCAAGAGGTTAGTTCACGTAAACCCGTAGTAATTCCGCATACGTAGGATTTATGTGAACTGTTTATATGCATGATTTGTTGTTGAATTATTATTTGAATTAAAATAAAATAAGATTTGAACACCAAAAACTTTCAGTGTAATGCCAGACATGGTTTCCAATTTCAAAAAGCAAATAAAAAAACTAAAATCCAGAAAAGCAAGAAAGAGAAAAGATGCATCAAAATAAGAGCACAACTCTCGTCCTACTCTACTTCTTCAATCCAGGGGCCTGCACCACTACTGCTGCCCTAAGCCATTATATCGAGTTATAAACACCTTCAATTATTGAGCTACAAACACCCTCAATTATCGAGTTAGAAACAACCTCAAGCTTTTCTTTAATCCAGGGGCCTGCACCACTACTGCTGCCCTGAGCCATTATCGAGTTATAAACACCCTCAAGCTTTTTCTTCATATCATCAATCTCACCGGCCTCCACAATCTGGTCCGATTCCAGCCACTGTATAGCCACTTTAATCGCATCCTCCATCTGCCTTTTACAAGAACTAGAAATCGTAGCATCTTTAACGCTTTTCCTGACCCAGTACACATAATCCTCAAATCTATTCTTAGCCTCCACCTTCTTCCTAAACTTGTCATCGTCAGACTTATACTTGACAGCTTCTTCCACCATCTTGTTAATCTCCTCAGTGGACAACCCTCTATCATTATTCCCAGTCGTTATCTCCCCCACTTGTCAATCTCGAAGCACACGTTGATCGCATTGCCTTTTGGTGCAGGCGGAATTCCAGTGAGCTCGAATTTTCCCAGCAGGTTGTTATCTCCAATATTTGCTCTTTCACCCTCGTAAACTTCGATATCTACAGCTTGCTGGTTATCATAAGTAGTACTGTAATTTTTCTCATTTTTTGTCGGAATTGTCGTGTTTCTCGGAATCAGAACACTCATCACACCCCCTTTAATTTCAATGCCAAGTGACAATGGAGTAACATCTACGAGAAAACATCTCTTACTTTCTGGTGGTCTTCTCCATTAAGCATCGCCGCCAGAACAGCGGCGCCATACGCGACTGCTTCGTCGGGATTAATGCCCTTACAGAGCTCTTTACCATTGAAGAAATCTTGTAAAAGCTGATGAACTTTGGGGATCCTGGTTGAACCCCCTACCAGAACAATTTCATCAATACTGTTCTTATCCATCTTTGCATCCTTCAAACAGCTCTCCACTGTATCCATACACCTTTTTGAATAGATCCATGTTCATTTCCTCGAATCGAGCTCGAGTAACACCCATATAGAAGTCGATCCCCTCGAACAGAGCCTCGATTTCTATCCTAGTCCCAGTTGTCGATGAAAGCACCCTCTTCGCCCTCTCACACGCATTTCGCAATTTCCTCAATGATTTAGCGTTCCCACTCATATCCTTGTTATGCTTCTCCTTGAATTTCCCGACAAAATGATCCACCATTCTGTTATTGAAATCTCCTCTGCGTAGAAGCGTTTCTCCTCGCCTTTGTAAGTTAAGACGATAGTCGGCTTGTCGCCAGCTCCAGCGACTACCTTGAATGGCCAGTGCTTCATGTCGCTCTGTACCGAATAGTCGCTGAATCTACGCCCAATCAACCGTTTAGCATCTGCATCCGAGATCAAACATTCAATTTAACAGAACAAACAGAGAATTAAACAACGCTATATGCCCTAAATTCGAAATCGCCAAATCAAGATGAAGTATAACCGCAAGACTTCAACAATGCATATAAAAAACTTGGAAATCAGAGACTTACCAAAAACCACAATTTCCTAAGTAAAACAGCAAAACTTCAACAATGCATATATAAAACTCAGAAAAACAGAGACCTACCAAAAACAGCGTTGAAAGGGTCCAGCGACACCTGATTCTTGGCGGCATCTCCGATTAGGCGTTCTGCGTCTGTGAATGCGACATAAGACGGCGTCGTTCGGTTACCCTGGTCATTAGTTATAATTTCAACTCTATCGTCTTTCCACACTCCCACACACGAACAGGTCGTTCCCAAATCAATTCCAATAGCACTCATGCTTCCTTTCCTCGCCATTATCCCCAGAATTTGTAGAGGCACTGAAGTGTTAGCAATGTTGAATGATATATATTGACAAATTAAACGATTCGCATCTCCAGAACGTACGACCCATGAAAACCCCTTGAACTTCTCAATAAAAAAAGGGTTCTCATTATACATGTACATTCATCCTCGGATAATTATACCTTTTCTTCTTTTCTTTTCCCCGAAACTGTGTAAAAGATTTCCCGCTCACTCATTTATTATTTTCCACATTTCCTCTCTCTCCACTCTTCATAAAAACTGTGCCATTTCTCCTCAATTTACTCCCTCTACTTTCAATAACTCCAAAAATAATTATAAGAAATATCAATTATATACTTAATTTATTAATAATATATATTTAAAAAATTCTTCTAACTTTTAATCTGTGCATCGCAAGAATGAAATATTAATTTTAAATCTAAAGATTCAAACGATTTTACAAATATACTTTATCTTGGTAACTAAGACTATTAGAAACCCTCTAGGTCAAAGATGTTTTTCTAGTATCTCCGTATGATTGCAACATCGCTTTTTATAATTTTTTGGGTATTGATAGTTAAGTATAAGGGTAATCCCTCCTATTTTTTTCTTAAGGTCATTTTGAATTTTTTTTAGGTAAATTGCAGAAACTGTCCCATGTGAATTTGACCTTATAAAAATGGTAGTTTTTTTAAAATAAAAATGGATCCATAGGATTTTACAAGCATAAAACAGAGGAATTTTTAGGACCAATTTTTTTAAAAAAAAATTCTCTTGGAACCAAAATTGTTAAAATAAATATCGAATGTGACAATTTTTGCATAAAAAATGACTAAAAGAGAACGCGAGACTAAAACTACAGACGTAAAATTCACATGAGACCACTTCTGCAATTTACCTAATTTTTTTTGATAAATTAAGAATATTTTTTATATCAAATTTAATTTTAATAAATAATTATTGGCTAGCAATTCATACACATATTTATAGGTAATTTTAAATTTTAAATGACCATGTTAAGAGTATATATGAGATGATGGGGATAGAAAATGTCAAAATGTCATCTATTATATTTAGAAAAGTTAAATTTTATGTGCATCACGTGCACCAGTATTTTAAAGAGTTACACTCTTGTAAATCAAGTTTATACATGAACTTTATCACTATTATATGTAAAAATTATCACTGTTATGCATAAAAGTTTTCACTGTTTAAAAAATACTTTGAAACCAAAAAAAGTTACGTGCACGAAGTGCACCAGTCGAGAAGGCCATCTTCAAATCTCGGAGGCTCAACCCGACTATGAGGACTCTCAAAACGACATGCAACCCTAGCAAATGTATGAGCCAAAATATTGACTTTACGACAAACCTATTTAATGCAATAACCTGGGTTCTCTTTCAATAACTCTTTTCCAACTCGGGATTTAAATCTAAATGATCCCGTAACTTTGCACTTTTATTGAAAATGTCCCGTATATATCACATGTTTTAATTTAGTCCCGTATGTTTTCAATTTGTGCCAATTTAGTCCCAAATAACAGGAAACCAGTCAAACTACCCAAAAACGACGTCGTTTTGGGGGAGTGTGATATATACTGAGGACCTTTTCAACAAATAAATAGAGTTGGAAAGGGATTTAAATCGAAATGGTCCCGTAACTTTGCACCATTATTGAAAAGGTCCCGTATATATCACATGTTTCAATTTAGTCCCGTATGTTTCCAACTCTAATAAAGTCACCAAATGCGAATCATCCAACGCACCTTTACCATCCGGGCATCCATCTCGATAGTAAGATTACATAGTCCTAGCTCTACGGCCCATTGGATAGCTTCTAAAACACCCCACGCCTCCCCTTCCTCTATCCGTAACAACCCGTCGCGAATCATTATTCGACGACACATGATACCCTCTTTCATTTCTTATGACCATGCCAACTCCTGCTTTTGCAGCTCATCCGTGAAAAAAACTAGCGTCTCGTTCAATTTCGAAATCCACTCGGTGGTTTGTGCTATTTTTGACAAGCCGACGCTTGACGAGGTTGCAATAGTGGTTGTCGCACCTCTTTCCACTCCTTCTTCAAATACCAAGCCGCCATGTAAGTAACCTCACCGAGTAAAAATTGTCACCCCACACAATTTGAATTCTACAAAGGTCTGCCAAATAGCCCACATAGTCGCCATAACCTTCTCGCAATTCTCTTTCTTTGGTTCGGGTCGATTTTCTTTCTTGAAAAAGTTCTTGAGGGCTGATGAGAACTGCGATCGTAAAACACGAATAATACTCAAGAACGATAATAATTGTTGCCCCAACTCAGGTTGGCAAGAAACAATTAGGTTTGACAAAATTGCCAAGAGAAAATATTATTAAAACGTAAGAAAAAAAAAACGTCCAATTGCAACCCTATAAATAGAGGCAGGACCAAAAAACTAAGAAAAAAGACCAAATCCATCCTAATCTAAAAGATATGAAAATAACCGAAAAATAAAAGAGCAAAAAGTAAATCTTCACACGCATCTTGAATCTCATCTCGAATATCTTGAGTATCTTCATAAAAGTAGGACAATATCTTTCAATTCTTGCCAATCCTACTTGCCGCCTACTTCAACCATATCGCGGGTCCCTTCTATTGGGTCGGGCCTTGCGCCGCTTCCCTTAGCCTAGCCCGCTTAGCCGATTGTATGCATTCTTTAGCCCGCGACCCTCGTTCGCATCATTCCCATCTCCTTCAAATTCGTCCTTGTCCTCAAGGACTAATTCCGGAAAACGTTCTCGCATCGTTCCCAAATGCTCCCAAGTTGCTTCTTCTAATTTCAAATCTTCCCATTCAAGCAAAACCTCCCAACGCAACCTGCCCCCTTTCTTTACTTGACGATAATCCAAAGCCCTTCGTGGCCGAATAATTGTGTTCCCATCGGTATTCACCACCGGCAACCCATTTCTAGGTTCAATTTCGGGACCAAGTCTTCTCTTTAATTGTGAGACGTGCACTACCGGGTGTATTTGCTCATCCGATGGCAACTCCAAACGATACGCCACCTCCCCAACTCGCCTTTCAACTCTAAATGGACCATAATATCGACTTCCCAGCTTGTAAAGTGCCTTTTGCGAAATAGTTTGCTGACGATGTGGCCTTAATTTTAGATACACCAAGTCACCTGCTTCAAAAACTTCATCCCGTCGCTTTGCATCGTAATTCTCCTTCATCTTCCGAATTGACTCGTGCAAAGTCTCCTTTAATTCACGTAGCATCAAATCACGTTCATACAACTCCCGATCAACTTCCGCATTGAGCGAACTATTGTTCTCGTAATTAATAAGATGTGGAGGTGGCCTTCCATAAACTAATTCAAATGGAGTAAACCAAGTAGACGCGTGAAAGGTCGTATTATACCAATATTCCGCCCAAGGCAAATACTCTTCCCATTTCTTCGGGTTTTGATGAACATAGCAACGCAAGTATTGTTCTAGTGTGCGATTAGTCACCTCCGTTTGACCGTCCGTTTGAGGATGATAAGCGGAGCTCATAGCTAGCTTCGTCCCTTGCAGCTTAAAGAATTCTCTCCAGAAATTACTTATGAAAATCCGGTCACGATCCGTAACAATAGAACATGGTACCCCGTGCAAACGAATTATGTACTCAACGAACAAACGAGCAACCGATATGGCAGTGTAGGGATGAACAATAGGAATAAAGTGTGCATACTTAGTTAGCCTGTCCACCACCACTACGATTCCATTAAATCCATTAGACGTAGGCAATCCTTCAATGAAGTCCATCGTGACATCCTCCCAAATCCGACTCGGGACGGGTAATGGTTGCAAAAGTCAACTTGGTTTGCGCGAATCCGTCTTAACCGCTAACATACATCACATTGTGCCACATAATTCTTCACATCCGACTTAACCCCAGCCCAATAAAAGGTAGACGTGATGCGTGACCATGTCCTGTAAATTCCCGAATGGCCTCCTATTAATGAATCATGAAAAAGAGCCAAAATTTCCTTACGTAAAAAGTCCACCTTGGGTACCATTACCTTGCCATGAAATAATATCATTCCATCCCTAATTTCATACTCCTCTAACGTGGTTTCATCCTTCTGTTCAATCTTTAACCTCAACTCTTCTAACATTGGATCCTTGCACGTCTCTGCCCGAATCAAATCCCATACCCCCCAAACAGGGCCTGTGATCGCATTGACTTGCGGTCCATCGCCCCGTCGAGATAACGCATCCGCCACAGCATTTTGTCTTCCTAGTCGATATAAAATCTCGAATTCAAACCCCATTAACTTTGCGACGAACTTTTGTTGCTCCGGTGTGACAATCCGCTGCTCAAGAAGATGTTTCAACGGTTGTTGATCTGTTACAATCAAAAATTTCCTTCCCAAAAGATATGGTCGCCACGTTCGCACCGCTTCAACTATCGCCATTAACTCCTTAACGTAAACTGACCACTCAAACTTCTTGACTCCCAAAGCCTTGCTCAGATAAGCCAACGGTCGACCTTCTTGCACTAATACCGCCCCGATTCCGTAATCGCTGGCATCCGTGTGCACCTCAAATTTCTTGTCAAAATCCGGCATTGCGAGTACCGGCGTGATCATCATGGCCTGCTTTAGTTCCTTAAACGCCTTGTCGCCCTCTTCAGTCCATACAAATGGTCCCTTCTTGGTCATGCTCGTTAGAGGTCGCGCTATCGTGCCATAATTTTGCACGAACTTCCTATAGTATCCAGTTAACCCCAAAAACCCCCGAAGTTCAGTAACATTAGTCGGTCGAGGCCAAGTCTGCATTGCCTAGATCTTCTTCGAATCGACCTTAACCCCTTCCACCGTAATATGTGACCAAGGTAATCCACCGATTCTTTCCCAAATTCGCACTTAGAGGGTTTAATATAAAACTGATGATCCTCAAGAATTTTAAGCACCAATTGAAGTTGTTGCAAGTGTTCATCCCAAGTTCGTGAATAAATCAAGATATCATTGAAAAATACTAAAACGAACTCTCGCAAATATAATTGAAAAATTGGATTCATCGCACCTTGAAACGTAGATGGTGCATTGCATAACCCAAACGGCATGACGAGATACTCGTGTGACCATGATGCGTCCTAAAAGCTGTCTTATGGATGTCTTGATCGGCCACGCGAATTTGGTGATACCCCGCTCGAAGATCCAACTTCGAGAAATATTTCGAACCCCCCAACTCGTCTAACATGTCGTCAATAGTTGGAATCGGAAATCTGTCCTACACCGTAGCTGTATTCAGAGCGCGATAATCGGTGCAGAAACGCCACGTACCATCTTTTTTCTTTACCAATAGGACAGGTGATGAAAATGGGCTCGAACTCGGTCGTATAAGTCCCTTTTCGAGCATATCCCGTACTTGACGCTCAATCTCCTCTTTTTGAAAGTGAGCATATCGATAAGGATGCACGTTCACCGGTTGCGTTTCATCCTTCAACGTGATGCGATGATCGAATGCTCTTTTTTGGTGGCAGCCCCAAGGGTTCGTCCAAAACCTGGTGAAACTGGTCCAAAAGTTGTTGTATTTGCGGGTGATACTGTCCTCGCTCCTTCGTGGACGCGTCATCTACTTTCTCGACCCTGATCGAGTAACACTGAGCCTTCTTTCTCCATAACCTCTCAATGCACTTCAGCCCTACTTCCTTAACTTGCTCGTCGACGCCCGTGATTAAAACAACCATGCCATCTCCCCACTTGAATTCCATCGTTCCCATTCCATAATCCGAAATCACTCGCCCCAATCCTTCAAGCCACTGAACCCCTAGAACCACGTCCGGCCCTACCAAGGGTAAAGCGTATAAATCTGCAGTGATGACGACGCCTTGCACTTTAATCGGTACATCCTTGTATATCACGTTACAAGTGATACCCTCACCACTAGCCACTCGAACCTTGAAAGGTTCCACCTGAATTGCTTTCAAATTGAGTTTGTTAGCGACTTTATAATTAATAAAGTTGTGAGACGAACCGTTATCAATTAGAACAATAACGCGTATATCTTTAATCCATGCTCCCATCTTCATGGTTTTCGGACCGTGAGTGCCGGCGATTGCATGAACTAAAATCTCGACATCCTCTGTTGATCCGTTATCATCTGGTTCCTCTTCTTCACCCTCCTCACATTCCATAGGTTCGATTAAAAATGCCTGAGTTGTTTTGCACCGATGCCCTGGCGAGAACTTCTCATCACAGTTAAAACACAACCCTTTTTCCCGACGTTTTTGCATCTCTTCCCATGATAGGCGTCTTACGCCTGATGTGTTCGATCTCAGGTTAGTGCCGGTGCCCCCGAACTTATTGATCCCTCCGCCACGAATTTGTTGGGATTATACTGGAAAGCATGCTTTTACTTTGTATAATCAGACTGAATTTCGGACTTATTTACTGAAATAAATTGTTTATCACTGATGCTTTAAATATCATTGAATGTTACATATATTTACTGCATAACTGTTCAATAAATAGTACGTGTTACATTGTAGTTAATTTAGTGATACCAGATCACAGAAGATTAAATTAACAGTCCCTTGTAACTAAAAGTACACCATTCACGACCTAGATGGAAATGAACAATCCATCGTGAAAGGTTGAAGTGTAAGGCTCAGATTGGTTTGTCTTGACCAAGAGATTACACTAGTGCATGTCTAGTGCACTGAAGAGGACCTACAGGAGGACAAATTCTTCAGAACTGAACTAGGAAGAATTAGGCCTCAGTGGTTCGTTATTTCTTAATCTTCGTCCCTTAAATAGGATCGCGTGTGGTTAGTAATTATTGCTTTGACTTATTACGGGTAGAGAATCAACGAGATTCAATACTTTATATCTTGGGCAATATTTGAATTAATATAGGATTAATTCATGCTAGTAATAATTGTTAGAATTAAATTTGTATTTAAATATTCAGCCCGAATAGATCCGGGCAATTAATTCCCCAACAGAATTTTTGTAGGATTCACTCCAGTCCTACGCACTTCAGTTCGCGGGTTGCGTTTGGCCGCACTTAGGTGATCATCGCGCAATCGCGCCACTTCAATTGCATCGAGGTAAGTCTTAGGTCGATACACTCGCACTTCTATCGCTAATTCTGTTTTCAGCCCGCCAATGAATGCGCCCACGAGCGCTTTCTCCGGCCAATCTTGCACCCTACTGGCAATGCACTCAAACTCCTTTTGGTACTCGCGTAAGGTGCCGGTTTGTTTGATGTGAGATAACGCCTCATCGTAATCTGTGTAATCGGAGGGCCCAAATCTTGCCATGAGTTCCTTCTCGAAATCCTTCAATCGCACAGTCTGAACTTTCTTGCGATATACCCTGCTAATCCATTGCCACCAAATATTAGCTTCTCCTTCCATATAATACGCAGCATAACGTACCTTGTCTTCCCGTTTGATATCATGCAAATTGAAGTACTGATTGGCTCGACTTAGCCACGATACCGGGTCGTCCCCTTTGAACGTGGGACATTTTAGTTTTGGTTTGTTCGAACGCCGATCGTCCCTTGATCTGGTCTCATCCGCTCCGTCACGCTGGGATGAGTTAGTGTCCTCTGATTCGGCTTCGGTTGATTCGGTCTCCTCGGATGAGGAATCGGCCTTCTCACTTTTCACCAGCTTGGTGATGTCACGCCTGAATTTCTCGTTCTCGCGCTCCATCCTCGTGATTGTCTCAATCACCGTCTCAAGTTTGACATCGATATTGGAAACACGGGTTTCCAATAGTTCAATCCGCTCCTTGTGAGTCCCCGTCATTGCTCGTATTCCTTTCGCGATTCTTGTCTACTCTCAATGAAAGCACCAATTTGATGAGAACCGCGATCGCAAAACACGAATAATACGCAAGAACGATAATAATTGTTGTCCCAACTCAGGTTGGCAAGAAACAATTAGGTTTGACAAAATTGCCAAGAGAAAATATTATTAAAACGTAAGAAAAAAAAACGTCCGTTTGCAACCCTATAAATAGAGGCAGGACCAAAAAACTAAGAAAAAGGACCAAATCCATCCTAATCTAAAAGATATGAAAATAACCGAAAAATAAAAGAGCAAAAAGTAAATCTTGGTGAATCTTGCAAAGATTCACACGCATCTTGAATCTCATCTTGAATATCTTGAGTATCTTCATAAAAGTAGGATAATATCTTTCAATTCTTGCCAATCCTACTTGCCGCCTACTTCAACCATATCGCGGGTCCCTTCTATTGGGTCGGGCCTTGCGCCGCTTCCCTTAGCCTAGCCCGCCTAGCCCGATTGTATGCATTCTTTAGCTCGCGACCCTCGTTCGCATCAAGGGCCATCGGCTTGATAGCATAGCTCATCTATACCTCTCCATAAGCCTGCTTGAGACCAACAAGTTCGTGCAAAATTACAATCAACAAACAAGTGCCATATCGTTTCGGTCATACCCGCCTCATTACACACAGAGTAAATAGACCCCAAACCAGGATACCACCTATTGATCTTTTCTTTGACGGCCATGAATCCCCTACATAGACGCCTAAAAAAGGACTTGATCCGTGGGGGAATACAAAATTTCCATAACAAGTCCCATTCATTTTTCGAACTCGAGGCATCGTCGCTTACTAGGCTTGTAGCGAGCCTGTAAGCCTATTTGACAGAATATTTACCGCTTCGCTCAAAATGTCAGATGCGAGTATCAGTAGAGCCAACAGGCCCCGAAGTCTTCTTCAAAATTCTTTTGCACTCCTCCTCTGAGAAAACGTCCCGTATAACCTCTACATCCCACTCACGACTTCCCGGAATTAATAAAGAAGTCACCAACCAAAATATCTTTGAAATTTGGGACGGGTGGAGTTTGAATTGTAAAACAATTTGCCCAACATAGCAACATTGAAAAGGTGCAGGTTCTGAAACCCCATCCCCCCTTCCGACTTGGTACGACAAAGCTTCTCCCAGGATTCCCATTTCACACCTTTTTTCGGATCACTCCCGTGTTCCCACCAAAAGGAGTTCAACATTTTATGTAAATCATCCAAGAGAGAATTTGGCAATTGAAATGTACTCATGCAATAAGCTGGGACACTTTGAGCCGCTGCTTTTATCAACACTTCCTTCCCGGCTTTGGAAATCTTCGTTCCTCCAATATTGAAGCTTCAACCAAAGTCTATCTCGTATGTATTGAAAGATTTCGGCTTTCCCTCTACCAATCAAGGATGGGAGTCCCAAATAACGTCCAGTATTTAGGTTACCATTGACTCCCAAAATTCCTTTCAATTCTGCTCTAGCCACGGCGTTCACATTTTTACCGAAAAACACCCCTGATTTGTCATAGTTAATCGCCTGACCCGAAGCCCGTCCATATAAATTCAAAGTAACTTTCAGAGCTCTACATTCTTGCCCCATGGAACGGCAGAAGAGAAGGCTATCATCATCAAATAGTAGATGGGACACCAAAGATGCCCTGCGACTAACCTGACCTCCATGAATATCCCCATGTCTATTTGCCCCTCTAAGCAAGCTCGACAATCCTTCAGCACAAAGTATGAATAAATATGGAGATAAAGGGTCTCCTTGGCGTAGTACTCGGCCCGGGATAACTGGCCCAATAACCGAATCATTTACCACAAAAGAGTATGATACGGTGCAAACACACATGCGCATCCATCTAATCCACTTATCTCCGAACCCCATTTTTTGCAAAATACAAATGAAATACATCCAGTCCACTCTATCATAAGCTTTTGAGATGTCAATCTTGAGAGCTACACTTCCCGTCCTCCCTTTATGTTTATTCTTCATGGAATGCAACATTTCAAAAGCAATTAACACATTATCCTGTATTGACCGGCCAGAAATAAAAGTTGATTGCGACTCGTCTACCAACTAAGGGAGTACTCTTTTTAGCTGATTACAGAGCACTTTGGACAAGATTTTATAAATGATATTGCATAAAGAGATAGGACGCAAATCTTTTACCGATTTAGGGTTATCACACTTAGGTAGGAGGACGACATTTGTGAAAAAAAAAATTCAGGACTGTAACTTTAGGGGGTGGCAAAAGTGGGATTGTAACTTTTTGGGCTGGCAAAAGTAGGACAGTAACTTTTAAAAGTTGCAAAATTAGGCCCGTAACTTTCTAAATTAGCAATTTAAGGCCAAATTAAGCCCGAATTGCCCTCTTCGGGCTCAAATTGCACACGTGAAAATTCTTACTAATATAAAAATATTTTCAACTTCCACATATTTTTTTTAAAGAATCAAGATTATATTGAATACTACTCTATTAAGCAATGCAAACCTTCCAAAAATCAAGAATGTCTAATCTAATCTGCAAACATTACAAAATCAAATACTAATCCATCAATGGAGTATCGATGATCAAACACAAACTCAACAAACCTTTCTGTACTAATCTAGAGCTTTAATCCAATGCATCTCACACTCTCATCATGATTTCGAAAACCGCCATCCAAAAATAAGTCTGAATTAGAAACATCACAAGCTTAATCCATGCAAAACCCAATCCGCGGTAAATCCGGCACCTTGGATCTCACGCTCCTCTCCTCCTCAGTTTTGGAATCTCCAGGTCGGGTTTATCACGAGGCGGCGAAATTAGGGCTCCGTCCCCTTCGCCGGAGCCGTAAACAGATTAATGGAGAATGTTGTCGATCCTCGAATGAGGAATTGGAGAAGATGTCGGCCTGTGTGATTTCGGAGGTGTCCACTGGGAAATTAGAGGCCAAATTGTTGGTGACTACGATGAATTTCGAAGGGAGGAGGGTTGGGATTCGAGAATCGACGGCGAATTTTTGGAGATCGAAGAAAGTGAGGCGTTGCGGGGTGACGTGGTTGTTGGGTTTTGGAGACTGAAGACAGCAAGGGGGAGGCGCTCGACCAAGCCCCTTGGTCGAGCAATAGTGCTCGGTCGAGCACCCCCAGTTCCAGCGCCCAGAGGGCGCTCGACCAAGGCTAAGGTCGTGCAATACCGCTCGACCAAGTGACGTGGTTGAGCGGTTCGGAAGGCCTGCGGGCAGAATTAGGGTTTTGGCCCAAGTCTCATATTTAAACACTTTTGACTCATTGTAATTGTATCACCACATCACTCGAAAATTTAGTAGATCTCCTGGCTTGGTAGTGCCCCCAGACGTAGTCATTCCTGACGAACTAGGTAACCAAATTGTATGTTCCTTAATTCGTGTTTCTATTATTTTTTCCATAATTGCTGCTTTAATCCTAATAACTGGTATCTAGAGCATCGGGTTAAAGGGATCTGGTGGGAGCAATTATGATGGCTGAAGGGAAATCGCCTGTTGAGAAGTTTGATGGAACGAATTTCGGATTCTGAAAGTTGCAGATCGAGGATTACTTGTACGGTAAAGATCTGTACCAACCTTTAAGCTCTAAACCTGAAGGTATGAAGGACGACGAGTGGAAGTTGCTGGACAGGAAGGCGATGAGTGTGGTTCGTCTGTCGTTATCCAGGAACGTCGCCCTACATACGGTGAAAGCAAAAACCACAAAGGAGATGCTTGAGATTTTGACGGAGATGTATGAAAAACCGTCTGCAGCGAACAAGGTTCATCTGATGCGGAGGTTATTCAACCTGAGGATGGCGGAGGATACTGTGGTAGCCAATCATCTCAACGAATTCAATATGACGATAGCCCAATTGAGTTCGGTTGAGATTGATTTTGATGATGAGATTCAAGCCCTAATTTTGTTGTCTCCTTTACCAGAGAGTTGGAGTGGGACGGTAACGGCTGTTAGTGCTTCAGCAGGTAAAGTAAAATTGAAATTTGATGAGGTGAGAGATCTAATCATGAGCGAAGAGATTCGCAGGAAAGAGTTGGGTGTGGCCACAGGATCAGCCTTGAGTGTGGGAAACAGAGGCAGATCTGAATCCAAAGGGAAGCCAAATCGGGGTAGATCAAAGTCAAGGGGCAAGGATAAGCCCAAGAAGGACAAGAGTCAAGTCGAGTGCTACAATTGTCATGAACTTGGTCATTACAAGAGGGAGTGCAAGGCACCAGCTAAGGCACAGGCTAATGCACCAAAGAAGGATAACAACTCAGCGAACGCCGCTATTGATGAGGGCTCAGATGCATTAGTCTTGAGCATAAGCAGTCCATTAGAATCGTGGGTGTTAGATTCTGGAGCATCGTTTCATTCGTGCAGCAGTGCTGACGTAATGGAGAAGTACACTTCCGGGAACTTTGGGAAGGTTTATCTAGATGATGATGAGCCTCTGGAAATCAAAGGGAAGGGGGATGTTCAGATCAAGACACCAAATGGAACCGTGTTGCAGTTGAAGGACGTGAGTCATATTCCTGGATTGAAGAGGAATTTACTCTCAATGGGGCAGCTTGATGATGAGGGATATAGTGTGATCTTCGGATGCAACACGTGGAAGATATCCAAAGGTGCCATGGTGGTGGCACGAGGCAAAAAGGAGGGAACGTTGTACATGACAGGCAACACCCGGGATAACATTGCTCTTGCAGGTGAAAAGGGGAATGCAGATTTGTGGCATTGTCGTCGTGGTCACATGAGTGAAAAGGGGATGAAACTTATGTGTTCGAAGGTTAAACTGCCAGACCTCAAGACAATTGACATCGGGTTATGTGAGGACTGTGTATTCGAAAAACAGAAAAGGGTAAGTTTTTCGAAGGGAGGCAGAACCTTGAAGAAGCAGAAGCTGGAGTTAGTCCACAACGACTTGTGGGGTCCAGCATCAGTGACATCTCTTGGAGGAGCGTCATATTACATGACTTTCATTGACGACTCTACGAGGAAGGTATGGGTTTATTTTCTGAAAAATAAGTCTGATGCCTTTAATGCTTTCAGGAAGTGGAAGACCCTTGTAGAAACTGAGATAGGTCTCAAAGTGAAGTGTTTGAGATTGGATAATGGTGGATAGTACGAGCTCCGTGAGTTCAAAGGATTCTGTGAGGTGAACGGAATTCGAATGGAGAAAACCGTGAGAGGAACCCCCCAGCAGAACGGTGTGGCAGAACGTATGAACAGGACGTTTTGGTGAACGTGTTAGAAGTATGAGATTGAAGTGTGGGCTGCCAAAGATGTTTTGGGCAGAAGCTATTGGGGAATTAATTGCACGGATCTATTCGGGATGAATATTTAAATACAAATTTAATTCTAACAATTATTACTAGCATGAATTAATCCTATATTAATTCAAATAATAATTCAACAACAAATCATGCATATAAACAGTTCACATAAATCCTACGCATGCGGAATTGCTACGGCTTTACGTGAACTAACCTCTTGGAGTGGCAATGGTCTCGTCGATAAAAACACACCAAAAAGCCTTCCCAAGTATTCCCTAGTCCTTGCTCGTCAATCCGGTGGAAGAAAGCTCGCGAACAATTAACAAAAGGGAAAATAAAAATTTGTTGCACCACCTTTGTGGATTTACTAATTTTTCCAGCACATGGAATTGTACTTGGAAATGAAACATTCATCCCCTATTTATAGAGGGGTGTTGGTCGAAATTTTGTGCATGAATAAGATGGGAAAATCTTTTTCTTGATCTTCAAGAAATCTTGAATATATCCAATATATTCTTTTCTCCATATTTAAAATATTCCACTAAAATCCCAACTCCCTTTTGTTATGGTATTTTCAAAAATAATAAGGAGTAAGAATCCAAGATTTAGATCTTCTTGAATTTATGAGATATTCTTGTATTCCAAGAATACATATCTTCCATAATATCTTTTCAAGAAAATAAAGAAAATCTTTCATTCTCTTATTCTTTCAAGATTTTCGAAAATCATCATATAAATAACCAAGTGGGAGATTTCTTGAATTTAATGAGATAATCTTGTATTCCAAGAATACATATCTTCATTCCATAAAAAAATTCAAAGAAAATCTTTCTCCCCTTTTATTCATATTTTTCGAAATTAATGAGGAAAAATAGCAACAAAATTTATTTTATTTTTAAACATCTTTTTCAGTTATTGGACTTTATGTTGGGCTACTTGAGGGGCCTTTAGGAGAATTAAGATTGAAGCTTCCAATGGATCTTGAATTATCAATATTGAGCCACAATATTATTCAAGCCCATAAATATTAATTAATCCCACTACATAATTAATATTGCATTATCCATCTTAACCCATATTACAGTCAATATGGCTCCTGGTTATTATTTCCCGTGTTTAAGATTATCTAGCCCATTAATTAATTCAAGCCACTGAAATAGCTTTCCATTAATTAATATCTTTTATCCTTGGTAAAGGAAAGGTTCAACATTATTATCCATACCGGAAACTAGTTCCACTTGCAAGATTTGGTATGATAAAACTTATGAACCTCCCAAGAAACCGTCGAACAAAGCGTGCTTGCACACGATTCTCCGTATTAAATCTTAGCAATCGCATGTGACCAATAATATTGCACAAGATATAAAGTATTGAATCTCGTTGATTCTCTACCCGTAATAAGTCAAAGCAATAATTACTAACCACACGCGATCGTATTTAAGGGGATTTAAGATTAAGAAATAACGAACCACCGAGGTCTAATTCTTCCTAGTTCGATTACGAAGAATTTGTCCTCCTCAGAGGGTCCTATTCAAAGGCACTAAACATGCACTAGTGTAATCTCTTGGTCAAGACAAGCCAATCTGAGCCTTACACATCAACCTTTCACGATGGATTGTTCATTTTCATCTAGGTCGTGAATGGTGTACTTTTTGGTTACAATGGATTTATTAATTTAATCTTCGTGATCCGGTATCACTAAATTAACTACAATGTAACACGTACTATTTATTGAACAGTTATGCAAGAAATATATGTAACATTCGATGATATTTAAAGCATCGATGATAAACAATTTATTTCAAGAATAAGACCGAAATTCATTTGATTATACAAAGTAAAAGCATACTTTCCAAATAATCCCAACAATCTTCCACTTATACTCAAAGTCCGCTTTTAAGTATACTACAAAGATGTCTCGTGTAGTTCTGTAATGTGACATATAATGTCACCTACACGAACCTAATAATGTCTCCCACTTATACTCAAAGCAGATTAGGCAAATCGGTCTTGACACCCATTCCTTCCACATGTCTCTCGAATGTATTCTCGAGGCGCACGTTTGTGAATGGATGCTCGCTACGTTGTCTTCCGACGCGATCTTTTGCCACCTCTATATCTCCTCTCTTAACGATTTCTCGATAAGAAGATGGTATTTCCTTTCCTTCAAATAGTTTGTTTGTTTGACTAAGTGGACTCTTGGTTCCTTGAATTTGCAAAATCGCCCTAGCAAATATTGCTAGACAAATTCGGAACTCCATCCAAGTCCACTAAGACGGTCTAGAGCCAAACTGGTTCCTTCACTGCTTCACAAGCAGCTACTTACCCAGCTTCTATGGTTGAGTCAGTGATGCATTTCTGCTTCACACTCGTCCATTTCATGGCTACACTTCCCAAATGAAAGCATACTAACTGAGGCAGATAGTTTCTTGGAATCTATGTCTGATTGGAAATCCAAGTCCATGTAAATCGATGGGGATTAGGATCGTTCGATCGATAAACCAACATTCTATCCCGAGTTCTTTTCAGATACTTCAGAATGTTATTAACTGCCGTCCAATCCTCTTTTTCCCGGATTACTTTGATATCTTGCCACCGTGCCAACGGCAAAGCAGATATCCGGTCTCGTACACAACATTGCATACATAAGACTTCCGACAGCCGAAGCATAAGGAATGCCTTTCATGTCATCTATCTCTCTCTGTGTCTTAGGGCACATTTCCATGGATAGATGGATTCCACGGCTGAGAGGTACGAAGCCTTTCTTGGAATCCTGCATGCTGAATCGCTTCAAGACAGTGTCTATATATGAAGATTGCTATAAGCCTATCATCCTTTTCTTGCGATCACGAGTGATCTTGATCCCAAGGATGTGCCCTGCTTTCCCTAAGTCCTTCATATCAAACTATTTTGAAAGCCAATCCCTTACGTCTGATAACACCTTTACATCGTTCCCGATGAGCAGAATGTCGTCTACGTATAGTACTAAGAATACCAATGCAGTTCCGACACGCTTTTTGTACACACAACTTTCGAACTCGTTTTGATCAAACCCATAAGACTTTATTACATGATCAAAACATTGGTTCCAAGCTCTGGATGCTTGTTTGAGTCCGTAAATGGACTTCATGAGCTTATAAACTAGGTGTTCTTGGCCCTTTTCAATGAAGCCTTGGGGTTGTTGCATATAGATTTTTTCATCAAGACTTCCGTTAAGGAAAGCTGTCTTGACATCCATTTGCCAGATTTCAAAATCGAGATCTTGTGAAGAATCGACAAGAGAATTCGGATGGACTTGAGCATTGCTACAGGTGAAAAAGTTTCCTCATAGTCAATCCCTTCTTTCTGAGTATAACCTTTCGCCACAAGCCTTGCCTTGAAGGTTCCCACCTTCCCGTCCGGTCCTCTTTTTCTCTTGTATACCCACTTGCAACCAATGAGTTTGACCCCATTAAGTGGTTCGACTAGCTCCCACACTCTGTTATGATCCATAGAACCCATTTCGGCTTTCATTGCTTTTTGCCAAGAAACTGCATCCTTGTCTTGGATTGCCTCATCATATGTCCATGGGTCTGATTCGTCTTGTCCGGGAATCAAGTCCGATGACTCTCCTATCCCCATGAATCTCTCGGGCTGTCTTACAACCCTCCCACTACGACGAGGTTCCGGTTGTGAAAGTGTCGTTTGGTATGTCATCTTGTACAGTTGGCAATGAGGTTAGCCCCTTTAGCTCATTTAAGGTAATCTCACTTCTGGGTCTTCTTTCGTTCATATAGTCTTCTTCCAAAAATCTAAAGTGGGTGCTTATTACCACCTTTTGATCTTCGGGACCATAGAACATACACCCTTTTGTTCCCTCGGGGTATCCTATAAACAACCTTAATTCTGATCGAGGATCCAATTTTCCGGCTTCCTTGTCCAACACGTGGGCGGACACCCCAAATTCTCATGTGTCTCAAACCGGCTTCATACCGTCCCACAATTCTTTGGGAGTTTTGGGAACCGATTTGGATGGCACCAAGTTCATAATGTAAGCCGCTGTTTCCAAGGCATGACCCCAGAACGACTTGGGAAGATCCGCATAACTCATCATTGATCTAACCATTTCCAAAAGAGTTCGTTTCTTTCTCTCTGCAATTCCGTTTTGTTGAGGGGTTCCGTGCAATTAATTTGGGATACAATCCCTTCATCTGACAAGTAGTTCAAAAACTCATCGCTGAGGTACTCGCCTCCACGATCGGATCGTAGAGACTTGATACGTTTTTCCCTATGATTCTCTGCTTGAGCCTTAAATTCTTTGAATTTCTCAAAGGTCTCAGATTTATGCTTCATAAGGAAAATATAACCGTACCTTGAGTAGTCATCAATAAAAGTGACGAAATACTCATAACCTCCTCTTGCTTTGGTTGACATTGGACCACATACGTCTGTGTGAACGATTTCTAACACTTCTTTGGCTCTATTCCCCTTGGCACAGAATGCCCTCTTGGTCATTTTACCCTCCAAACATGATTCGCAGGTTGGAATTGGTTCAACTTGGAGAGACTCCAGTGAACCGTCTTCTACCAATCTTTGGATTCTCTTTGGATTAATATGTCCCAATCTTAGATGCCATAGAAGTGTTTTGTTCACGTCTGATGAACATTTTCTTTTATCGAAAACAATTGATGTGTTATAGGATGCATTTCGTGAGTGGTGTGCACAGTTAATTGTATAGAGACTATTCGACAACGTTCCATGACAGATAAATTTATCATAAAGAGAAATGGTAACAACTTTATCAAAAGTAACCGAATATCCATCAAGGTAAAGTTTAGAATTCCAAAATTAAATTCTTTTTAAAAGTAGGAACGTAAAGAACATCTCTTAAAATTAAAACTCTGTCTTCAAAAGACAGGTGCACTTCTCCCACTGCTTCAGCTGCCACTCTCGTAGCATCGCCCAGTGTGATGAGGATCTCACTCCCACTAAGTTGCTTAGGTCAACTTGAACCCGAAGCAAACATGATCGGTGGATCCCGTATCAACTACCCACGAATGAGAAGTATACGCCGCTAAACAAGTTTCAACAACTAGTGCGTGAGAATTACCTTTCTTTCCGGCCCTTTTGGGGTTGGAACAGGCAAACCTCCATTGTCCTTACCGCTGTTGAAGCACTTCCTCTTTGGATTTTCCTTGACACCACAAGCATTCCTCATCTTTGTTGGGGATTATACTGAAAAGTATGCTTTTTACTTTGTATAATCGAAACTGAATTTCCAGACTTATTTACTGAAATAAATTGTTTATCATCGATGCTTTAAATATGATTGAATGTTATATATATTTCTTGCATAACTGCTTCAATAATTAAATGCGTGTTACATCAGAGTTAATTTAGTGATACCCGATCACGTAAGATTAAATTAATTGATCCTTGTAACTATAAGTACGCCATTCACGACCTAGATGGAAATGAACAACCATCGCGAAAGGTTGAGGTGTAAGGCTCGGGATTGGTTTGTCTTGACCAAGAGATTACACTAGTGCATGGTACGATCTTGTTGAATAGGACCTATAGGAGGATAAATTCTTGAATCGAACAAGGAAGAATTAGACCTCGATGGTTCGTTGTTTCTTAACCTTCGTCCCCTTAAATAGGATCATGTGGGATCGGTAACTATTGCTTTGACTTATCATGGGTAGCGAATCGAGAGAGATTCAATACTTTTTATCTTGGGCAATATTATTGGTCACATGTGATTGCTAAGATTTAATACTGAAGAATCGTATTATGCAAGTACGCTTAGCTTGATTTGCCCCTTGGGAGGTTCATAAGTTTTATCATACCAAATCTTGCAAGTGGAATTAGTTTCCGTATGGATAATAATGTTGAACCGCTCCTCGACCAAGGACAAAAGATATTAATTAACGGAAAGCTATTTCAAAGGCTTGAATTAATTAATGGGCTAGATAATCTTAAACACGGAAATAATGACCGGAGCCATATTGACCGTAATATGGGTTAAGATGGATAGTGCAATATTAATTATGTAGTGGGATTAATTAATATTTATGGGCTTGAATTATATTGTAGCTCAATATTAGATATTCAAGATCCATTAGAAGGTCCAATCTTAATTCTCCTAAAGGCCCCCTGAGTAGCCCAACATATAGTCCAATAACTGAAAAGGTGATTAAAATAAAATGAATATTGTTGCTTATATTTCGTCTCAAAATTTCGAAAATTATGGATAAAAGAGGGAGAAAGATTTCCTTTGAATTTTGTTATGGAATGAAGATATGTATTCTTGGGATACAAGATTATCTCATTAAATTCAAGAAATCTCCCACTTGGTTATACATAGTGAGATTTTTAAAATTTTGAAAATATAGTGGGCAAGAAAGATTTTCTTGATTTTCTTGAAAAGATATTTATGGAAGATATGTATTTCTTGAAATACAAGAATATCTCATAAATTCAAGAAGATCCAAATCTTGGATTCTTGCACACTTAATATTTTCGAAATTTATGCCATAATAGAGAAGGTGGGATTTTTGTGGAATATTTTAATTATGGGAAAGAGAATATATGGGATATATTCAAGATTTCTTGGTGACCAAGAAAAGTCTTATCCCACATTGAAAAATAACAAAAATTTTGTCCCCCTCCTCTCCTATATAGGGGATTATTAGTTCATTCCCAAGTACAATTCCATGTGCTGGAAATATTAGCAAATCCACATACGTGGTGCAACAAAGTTTATTTTTTCCTTTTGTTAATTGTTCGCGAGTATCCTTCCACCGGATTGTCGAGCAAGGGCTAAGGGAATACTTGGGAAGTCCTTTTGGTTAGTCCGTCGACCAAAGCCAAAAGCCATCCCGTCCCGAGGTACGCGTTCACGTAAAAACCGTAGATTCCGCGATGCGTAGGTTTTACGTGGCTTTTTATATGCATGATATGTTGTTGCAATTATTATTTGAATTAATATAGGATTAATTCATGCTAGTAATAATTAATTAATTAAATTTGTATTTAAATATTCACCCCGAATAGATCTGTGCAACTCATTCCCCAACAATCGGTATCGAGCCACTTGCTTTGCTCAATTTTTTAAATTGTAATTTAATTAATGGACATTAAATTTGAAATTGATAGTAGAACCGTTAGATCTGTTTTGCGTATCCAATTGTCATGGATTTTAATGTTTTATTTTGCATGCATATAAACCGTGGTTTTTTAATTGATTCGTTCCGATTTGTTTTTGCCTCGTGAGAAAATCCACGAGTAGACTAGGATTTGTTTGATTTGATCAATGTAATAGACTAGTCTAGATCTAGGTTTATTTATTTTTTGTAAATAAATTGTAACCGGATCGAGAACGAAGAGATGAAGAATTAAAGGGACGAAATCCGAACCAGCGCGTAAGGGCGCGGGCGCTACCGGCACGCATGGGCGTTAGGGCAAGGCCGGGCGGCCGAAAGGCCAAAGGTGAGGGTGAGGGGTCACTGAGCGTTGCGCGCCTCCGCATCGGAAGGACACTCGGCCAGACGCGACACGCGGCGCAGAAAGGAGACGCTGAATAAACCGAGGTTAGTGGGCGGCGGAGGGAAATTCTGAGATAAAGGAGGATGCGCCTTGCGCGAGGATGAACTGCGAGGCGTGCCGAGGCGCCGAGGCGGGCGTCGAGGGCGTAAGAGGCGTAAGCGTCTGCGGCATCGCCAGCGGCCAGGTCGCTTAAAACAGGCTAAAAAGGGAGCCGGATGATGGCGCAGCATCCCGGCCAAAAGCCGCTTGCGTGTGTTCGAGATGAAGTTTTTTTTCGAGACGAACGAGTGGGAGAAATTCGAGACGTGTTTCTTCAAGATCAAGCCAAGAAAAATCAAACCATGACAATTGGATAATTTGTGCCCAATATGTTTATTTTTCTGTTATGCTTGATTTATTTGTGCTATCTTATGCTTTATTTAATTTGTTTAAATGTGTTTGCATGAGGGTTGCCAAATTGAAAAATCTCAACTTCAAAATTACTAAGTATGTTTAAATAATTAATTGACAATTTTATTCTGGATAATAAAATTGAATTAATTTTGACCTCCATGATTTATTTATTTGTGAATTCTTTTGGAGAAATTCCCCCAACGGGACGGTCAAAAGATAGGTTTCACATGAATGAATTCCAAACGGATGATTGTGGGTTATTACTAGTGGCGACGATGACCCTCCCAACGAGGCTCGATCAAAGCGAAATAGTAATCCTCAGATTTAATCATGGTTATTACTTAGGTATAAAATTGATATGCATATACTTCTCCAAGTCCCTCAATTTTATATTGGTCAAGTGGGAGCCAACTATTAACTGGATATTAAGGGTTTGTAATCGTTCTTGTTTGTAACCCGCTTGAATGTGTTTAAATATTGACCCACCCAACGTGGCTTATTTAAACTGTTTTGAGATGTTGGCTGATGCATTGTTCATATTTTTTTGAGATTTTAAATATGATGGCATGTGATCGAATCTTGTGATATGCTTGTGCTATTGCATATAGTTGTTTATTTCAGTTCAGCATGTCGTTACCTTTTAATCCACTGTTATTATACTTAAAGTCAAATACAATATGTATGGAAACTATATTGATTGGAAAATTATAATTGTCCTAATCGCACAAAAAGCACAAGTGGATTTTGACACACAAAAATCGATGAGCCAACCGACGAGTCAAAACATGCGGGACTCGTCAGATCACCTTGCGATAGATGTCATCGCTGAAATAGTGGAGGAAAAACCCGTAAGGGATTACGTCCTCAAAATAGATGGCCCATCTGAACAAACTTGAGATTCTGAGTGTAGATTATGATCCGGAGACTCGGATGAATTTGGTACTTCACTCTACCCCAAAAAGTTTTTGAGCATTTGGCCTCGCTAGCTAATTTGTTGCAAGCTTTTGGTCTCGGCAAAATGATGAAGAAGCACCAAACTCAAGCTTTGATTTGCAAGTGGTCCGCCTTCATTTTCTAGGCCAAGGGTAGGCAAGATAAAGAAGAGGACCAAAGGCCATAAGCAATAAAACTCAACCGCTGCTAAGGGGCAATGGTAAGATGAGGAATGCTTGTTGTGTCAAGGAAAATCCAAAGAGGAAGTGCTTAAGTGCGGAGAGAGAGGACAATGGAGGTCTTGCTGTTCCAACCCCAAAAGGGACGGAAAAGAAAGGTAATTCTCACACACTAGTTGTTGAAACTTGTTTAGCGGGCGATACTTCTCATTCGTGGGTGGTTGATACGAGATCCACTAATCATGTTGGCTTTCACGGGTTCTAAATGATCCGCAACGAACGTAGTGGGAGTAGATCCTCATCAAACCGGGCAACGCGTTTAAAGTAGAAGACATTGCAATGCTAATGAAGTGGCAGATATTGCAATGCTACGGTAGTAACAATTATTGCAATACTACGCAAGTAGCAGACATTGCAATGCTACATGAGTAGCAGTTAAAGCAGTGGGAGAAGTGCACCGTTCTTTTGAAGATAAAGTTTTTTTGAGATTATCTTTGTGTTCCCAGTTTTAGAAAGAATTCACTTTCAGTTTCTAAAATTCGATTAAAGGACACTAAGTTTCTTCTAATAAGAATGACATCATTTTTGAAATGATGAGTGTATCTGTTACGGGACATTGATGGAAAATCTCTATACAATTAACTGTGCACACCACTCACGAAACGTATCCTATAACACATCAACTGTTTCCAAGAAAAGAAAACGTTCATCAGAAGTGAACGAGACACTTCTTTGGCATCTAAGATTAGGTCATATAAATCCAAAGAGGATCCAAAGGTTGGTGAAAGATGGTTCACTGGAGCGTCTCCAAGTTGAATTGATTCCAACCTGCGAATCATGTTTGGAGGGTAATATGACCAAGATGGCATTTGGAGCCAAGGGGAATGGGGCTAAAGAAGTGTTAGAGATCGTTCACATAGATGTACGTAGTTCAATGTCGGCCAAAGCAAGAGGAGGTTATGAGTAATTTTATTGATGATTACTCAAGGTACATTTTCCTTATGAAGCATGAATCTGAGACCTTTGAGAAATTCTAAAGAATTTAAGGCTCAAGCAGAGAATCATATGAAAAAATGTATCAAGTCTCTACGATCTGATCGTGGAGGCGAATACCTCAGTGATGAGTTTTTGAACTACTTATCTGATGATGGGATTGTATCCCAGCTCACCGCACCCGGAACCCCTCAACAAAACGGGGTTTTGCATAGCAAAGCAACAAAATTCTTTTGGAAATAGTTAGATCAATGATGAGTTATACGGATCTTCCCGAGTCGTTCCGGGGTCATGCCTTGAAAAACAATGACTTATATTCTAACTTGGTGCTATCCAAATCGGTTTCGAACCCCAAAGAATTGTGGACCTGGACGCGCAAGTCTAGTATGAGACACATGAGAACTTTGGGGTGTCCGCCCACGTGTTGGACAAGGAAACCGTAAGTTGGATCCTCGATCGAATTAAAAAATTTTGTTTTTTGTAGGATACCCCGGGGAACAAAAAAAGGTGAATGTTCTATAGTTCAAGATCAAAAGGTGGACATCCGCACCCACTTTAGATTTTGGAAGAAAACTATAGAACCAAAGAAAACCCGTGTATGAGATTACCTTAAATGAGCTTAGAGGGTAAACCTCGGTCTTAGATCAGATTAGATGATATACCAAACGATACGTTTTCACAACCGGAGCCTCGTTATAGTGGGAGGGTTGTTAGACAGCCCGAGAGATTCATGGGAATAGGAGAGTCCTCGGACTTGATTCCCTGAATCAGACCCATGGACATATGACGAGGCACTCCAAGATATGGATGCAGATTCTTGGCAAACAGCAATGAAAGACGATATGGGTTCTATGTTTCATAATAGAGTGTGGGAGCTAGTCTAACCACTTAATGGGGTCAAACCCATTGGATGAAAGTGGGTATATAAGAGGAAAAGAGGACCGGACGGGAAGGTTGAAACCTTTAAAGCAAGACTAATGGCGAAAGGTTATACTCAGAAAGAAAGGGATCGACTATGAGGAAACTTTTTCGCCCGTAGCCATGCTTAAGTCCATCCGTATTCTCTTATCGATTGCTGCGCATTTCGACTTTGAAGTCTGGCAAATAGATGTCAAGACAGCTTTCCTTAACGGAAGTCTTGATAAAGAGATCTATATGCAACAACCCCATGTTTTCATTGAAACAGGCCAAGAACACCTAGTTTGTAAAGCTCAAGGGGTCCATTTACGGACTCAAACAGGCATCCAGAGCTTGGAACCAAAGTTTTGATCATGTAATAAAGTCTTATGGGTTTGATCAAAATGAGTTTTGAAAGTTGTGTGTAAAAGCGTGTTTGAATCGCATTGGTATTCTTAGTCTCGTCACGAGAACACATTGTGATCATCGAAACGATGTGAAGGTGTGATCAGACGTAAGGGCATGGTTTTCAAAACAGTTTGATATGAAAGACTTAGGGAAAACCGGACACATCCTTGGGATCAAGATCACAAGAAAAGGATAGTCGGGTTATCGCAAGTTTCATACATAGACACTGGTTTTTGAAACGATTCAGCATGCAAGATTCCAAGAAAGGATTCGTACCTTTCAGACTTGGAATCCATCTATCCAAGAATATGTTCCCTAAGACAAAAAGGAGATAGATGACATGAAAGGTATTCCTTGTGCTTCGGCTGTCGGAAACCTTATGTATGCATTGCTGTGTACGAGACCAGATATATGCTTTGCCGTAGGCATGGTAGCAAGATATCAGAGTAACTCAGGGAAAGCGAATTGATTTACGCTTAAAAACATTCTGAAGTATCTGAAAAGAACTCGGGATAGAATGTTGATTTATCAGTCAGATACTCCAATCCCCATCGGCTACATGGACTCGGATTTCCAATCAGATATAGATTCCAGAAATTATCTGCCTCAGTTAGTGTGTTTCCATTTGGGAAGTGTAGCCATTAAATGGACGAGTGTGAAGCAGAAATGCATCACTGACTCAACCATGGAAGTAGGGTAAGTAGCTGCTTGTGAAGCAGTGAAAGAACCGATTGGGCTCTAGATCTTCTTAGTGGACTTGGATGGTGTTCTGAATTTGTCTAGCAATATCTGCTAGGGGCAGTTGCAAATTCAAGAGAACCAAGAGTCCACGAGTCAAACAAACACATTAAAGGAAAGACATCTTATACGAGAAATCGTTAAGAGAGGAGATATAGATGTGGCAAAGATAGCGTCGAGGAGATGACTTCTAGCGAGATCCATTCACAAAAGCGTCCGCCTCAAATACATTCGAGAGACATGTGAGTGGAATGGGTGTCAAGACCGTTGCCAATCTGCTTTGAGTATAAGTGGGAGAAATTATTAGGTTCGTGTAGGTGACATTAGATGTCACGGACTACTCGAGACGTGTTGTAGTATACTTAAAAGCAGACTTTGAGTATAAGTGGGAGATTGTTGGGGATTATACTGAAAAGTATGCTTTTTACTTTGTATAATCGAAACCTAATTTCGGACTTATTTATCAAATAAATTGTTTATCATCGATGCTTTAAATATGATTGAACGTTATATATATTTATGCATAACTGTTCAATAATTAAATGCGTGTTACATCAGAGTTAATTTAGTGATACCCGATCACGAAGATTAAATTAATGATCCTTTTGTAACTATAAGTACGCCATTCACGACCTAGAAGAATTAGACCTCAGTGGTTCGTTATTTCTTAATCTTCGTCCCTTAAATAGGATCGCGTGTGGTTAGTAATTATTGCTTTGACTTATTACGGGTAGAGAATCAACGAGATTCAATACTTTATATCTTGGGCAATATTATTGGTCACATGCGATTGCTAAGATTTAATACGGAGAATCATGTGCAAGCACGCTTTGTTCGATTTGGTTTCCTTGGGAGGTTCATAAGTTTTATCATACCAAATCTTGCAAGTGGAACTAGTTTCCCAGTATGGATAATAATGTTGAACCGTTCCTTTACCAAGGATAAAAGATATTAATTAATGGAAAGCTATTTCAGTGGCTTGAATTAATTAATGGGCTAGATAATCTTAAGCACGGGAAATAATAACCGGGAGTCATATTGACTGTAATATGGGTTAAGATGGATAGTGCAATATTAATTATGTAGTGGGATTAATTAATATTTATGGGCTTGAATAATATTGTGGCTCAATATTGATAATTCAAGATCCATTGGAAGGTCCAATCTTAATTCTCCTAAAGGCCCCTCAAGTAGCCTAACATAAAGTCCAATAGCTGAAAAAGATGTTTAAAAATAAAATAAAATTTGTTGCTATTTTTCCTCATTAATTTCGGAAAATATGAATAAAAGGGGAGAAAGATTTTCTTTGAATTTTGTTATGGAATGAAGATATGTATTCTTGGAATACAAGATTATCTCATTAAATTCAAGAAATCTCCCACTTGGTTATTTATATGATGATTTTCGAAAATCTTTAAAGAATAAGGGAATGAAAGATTTTCTTGATTTTCTTGAAAAGATATTATGGAAGATATGTATTCTTGGAATACAAGAATATCTCATAAATTCAAGAAGATCCAAATCTTGGATTCTTACTCCTTATTATTTTTGAAAATACCATAACAAAAGGGAGTTGGGATTTTTGTGGAATATTTTAAATATGGAGAAAAGAATATATTGGATATATTCAAGATTTCTTGAAGATCAAGAAAAATATTTTCCCATCTTATTCATGCGCAAAATTTTGACCAACACCCCTCTATAAATAGGGGATGAATGTTTCATTCCCAAGTACAATTCCATGTGCTGGAAAAATTAGTAAATCCACAAAGGTGGTGCAACAAATTTTTATTTTCCCTTTGTTAATTGTTCATGAGCTTCCTTCCACCGGATTGACGAGCAAGGACTAGGGAATACTTGGGAAGGCTTTTTGGTGTGTTTTTATCGACGAGACCATTGTCACTCCAAGAGGTTAGTTCACGTAAACCGTAGTAATTCCGCATCGTAGGGATTTATGTGAACTGTTTATATGCATGATTTGTTGTTGAATTATTATTTGAATTAATATAAGATTAATTCATGCTAGTAATAATTGTTAGAATTAAATTTGTATTTAAATATTCATCCCGAATAGATCCGTGCAATTAATTCTCCAATGAACTTCGCCCAAAACATCTTTGGCGTTTTCACACTTCAATCTCATACTTCTAAAGACGCTCACATAACGCCCCGTTCATACGCTCGCCACACCATTCTCATTGGGGTTCCTCTCACGGTTTTCTCCATTCAATTTCGCTCACCTCACGAAATCCTTTGAACTCACGGAGCTCGTACTATCCACCATTATCCAATCTCAAACACTTCACTTTGAGACCTATCTCAGTTTCTACAAGGGTCTTCCACTTCCTGAAAGCATTAAAGGCATCAGACTTATTTTCCAGAAAATAAACCCATACCTTCCTCGTAGAGTCGTCAATGAAAGTCATGTAATATGATGCTCCTCCAAGAGATGTCACTGATGCTGGACCCCACAAGTCGCTGTGGACTAACTCCAGCTTCTGCTTCTTCAAGGTTCTGCCTCCCTTCGAAAAACTTACCCTTTTCATGTTTTCCGAATACACAGTCCTCACATAACCCGATGTCAATTGTCTTGAGGTCTGGCAGTTTAACCCTTCGAACACATAAGTTTCATCCCCTTTTCACTCATGTGACCACGACGACAATGCCACAAATCTGCATTCCCCTTTTCACCTGCAAGAGCAATGTTATCCCGGGTGTTGCCTGTCATGTACAACGTTCCCTCCTTTTTGCCTCGTACCACCACCATGGCACCTTTGGATATCTTCCACGTGTTGCATCCGAAGATCACACTATATCCCTCGTCATCAAGCTGCCCCATTGAGAGTAAAATCCTCTTCAATCCAGGGATATGACTCACGTCCTTCAACTGCAACACGGTTCCATTTGGTGTCTTGATCTGAACATCCCCCTTCCCTTTGATTTCCAGAGGCTCATCATCATCTAGATAAACCTTCCCAAAGTTCCCTAAGTGTACTTTCTCCATTACGCCAAGATTTCGCATTTAATGAAACGATGCTCCAGAATCTAACACCCACGATTCTAATGGATTGCTTACGCTCAAGACTAATGCATCTGAGCCCTCATCAATAGCGGCGTTCGCTGAGTTGTTATCCTTCTTTGGTGCATTAGCCTATGCCTTAGCTGGTGTCTTGCACTACCTCTTGTAATGACCAAGTTCATGACAATTGTAGCACTCGACTTGACTCTTGTCCTTCTTGGGCTTATCCTTGCCCCTTGACTTTGATCTACCCCGATTTGGCTTCCCTTTGGATTCAGATCTGCCTCTGTTTCCCGCACTCAAGGCTGATCCTATGGCCACACCCAACTCTTTCCTGTGAATCTCTTCGCTCATGATTAGATCTCTCACCTCATCAAATTTCAGTTTTACTTTACCTGCTGAAGCACTAACAATAAATTACATCATCCCCACTCCAACTCTCTGGTAAAGGAGACAACAAAATTAGGGCTTGAATCTCATCATCAAAATCAATCACAACCGAACTCAATTGGGCTATCGTCATATTGAATTCGTTGAGATGATTGGCTACCACAGTATCCTCCGCCATCCTCAGGTTGAATAACCTCCGCATCAGATGAACCTTGTTCGCTGCAGACGGTTTTTCATACATCTCCGTCAAAATCTCAAGCATCTCCTTTGTGGTTTTTGCTTTCACCGTATGTAGGGTGACGTTCCTGTCCAGCAACTTCCACTCGTCGTCCTTCATACCTTCAGGTTTAGAGCTTAAAGGTTGATACAGATCTTTACCGTACAAGTAATCCTCGATCTGCAACTTCCAGAATCCGAAATTCGTTCCATCAAACTTCTCAACATGCGATTTCCCTTCAGCCATCATAATTGCTCCCACCAGATCCCTTTAACCCGATGCTCTAGATACCAGTTATTAGGATTTAAGCAGCAATTATGGAGAAAATAATAGAAACACGAATTAAGGAACATACAATTTGGTTACCCAGTTCGTCAGGAATGCGTCTGGGGGCACTACCAAGCCAGGAGATCTACTAAATTTTCGAGTGATGTGGTGATACAATTACAATGAGTCAAAAGTGTTTAAATATGAGACTTGGGCCAAAACCCTAATTCTGCCCGCAGGCCTTCCGAATCGCTCAACCACGTCACTTGGTCGAGCGGTATTGCACGACCTAAGCCTTGGTCGAGCGCCCTCTGGGCGCTGGAACTGGGGGTGCTCGACCGAGCACTATTGCTCGACCAAGGGGCTTGGTCGAGCGCCTCCCCCTTGCTGTCTTCAGTCTCCACAACCCAACAACCACGTCACCCCGCAACGCCTCACTTTCTTCGATCTTCAAAAATTCACCGTCGATTCTCGAATCCCAACCCTCCTCCCTTCGAAATTCATCGTAGTCACCAACAATTTGGCCTCTAATTTCCCAGTGGACGCCTCCAAAATCACACAGGCCGACATCTTCTCCAATTCCTCCTTCGAGGATCAACAACATTCTCCATTACTATGTTTACGGCGCCGGCGAAGGGGGCGGAGCCCTAATTTCGCCGCCTCGTGATAAACCCGACCTGGAGATTCCGAAACTGAGGAGGAGAGGAGCGTGAGATCTAAGGCGCTGGATTTACCGCGGATTGGGTTTTGCATGGATTAAGCTTGTGATGTTTCTAATTCAGACTTATTTTTGGATGGCGGTTTTCGAAATCATGATGAGAGTGTGAGATGCATTGGATTAAAGCTCTAGATTAGTACAGAAAGGTTTGTTGAGTTTGTGTTTGATCATCGATACTCCATTGATGGATTAGTATTTGATTTTGTAATGTTTGCAGATTAGATTAGACATTCTTGATTTTTGGAAGGTTTGCATTGTTTAATAGAGTAGTATTCAATATAATCTTGATTCTTTTAAAAAAATATGTGGAAGTTGAAAATATTTTTATATTAGTAAGAATTTTCACATGTGCAATTTGAGCCCGGAGAGGGCAATTCGGGCTTAATTTGGCCTTAAATTGCTAATTTAGAAAGTTACGGGCCTAATTTTGCAACTTTTAAAAGTTACTGTCCTACTTTTGCCTGCCCAAAAAGTTACAATCCCACTTTTGCCACCCCCTAAAGTTACAGTCCTGAAAAAATATTTTTCACAAATGTCGTCCTCCTACCTAAGTGTGATAACCCTAAATCGGTAAAAGATTTGAGCCCTATCTCTTTATGCAATGTCATTTATAAAATCTTGTCCAAAGTGCTCTGTAATCAGCTAAAAAGAGTACTCCCTTAGTTGGTAGACGAGTCGCAATCAGCTTTTATTTCTGGCCGGTCAATACAGGATAATGTGTTAATTGCTTTTGAAATGTTGCATTCCATGAAGAATAAACATAAAGGGAGGACGGGAAGTGTAGCTCTCAAGATTGACATCTCAAAAGCTTATGATAGAGTGGACTGGATGTATTTCATTTGTATTTTGCAAAAAATGGGGTTCGGAGATAAGTGGATTAGATGGATGAGCATGTGTGTTTTTGCACCGTATCATACTCTTTTTTGTGGTAAATGATTCGGTTATTGGGCCGCTTATCCCGGGCGAGTACTACGCCAAGGAGACCCTTTATCTCCATATTTATTCATACTTTGTCTTTGAAGGATTGTCGAGCTTGCTTAGAGGGGCAAATAGACATGGGGATATTCATGGAAGTCGGGTTAGTCGCAGGCATCTTCGGTGTCCCATCTACTATTTGATGATGATAGCCTTCTCTTCTTCCGCTCCATGGGGCAAGAATGTAGAGCTCTGAAAAGTTACTTTGAATTTATATGGATCGGGCTTGGGTCAAAGCGATTAACTATGACAAATCGGGGGTGTTTTTCTAAAAAATGTGAACGCCGGGCTAGAGCAGAATTGAAAGGAATTTTGGGAGTCAATGGTAACCTAAATATTTGGGCGTTATTTGGGACTCCCATCCTTGATTGGTAGAGGGAAAGCCAAATCTTTCAATACATACGAGATAGACTTTGGTTGAAGCTTCAATATTGGAGGAACGAAGATTTTCAAAGCCGGAAGGAAGTGTTGATAAAAGCAATGCTCAAAGTATCCCAAATTATTGCATGAGTACATTTCAATTGCCAAATTCTCTCTGGATGATTTACATAAAATGTTGAACTCCTTTTGGTGGGAACACGGAGTGATCCGAAAAAAGGTGTGAAATGGGAATCTGGGAGAAGCTTTGTCGCACCAAGCCGGAAGGGGGATGGGGTTTCGTAACTCGCACCTTTTCAATGTTGCTATGTTGGGCAAATTGTTTTACAATTCAAACTCCACCCGTCCCAAATTTCAAAGATATTTTGGTTGGTGACTTCTTTATTAATTCCGGGAAGTCGTGAGTGGGATGTAGAGGTTATACGGGACGTTTTCTCGGAGGAGGAGTGCAAAAGAATTTTGAAGACGACTTGGGGCCTCTCTGGCTGGCTCTCACCGATACTCGCGATCCGACATTTTGAGTGAAGCGGTAAATATTCTCATCAAATAGGCTTACAGTGCTCGCCACAAGCCTAGTAAGGCGATTTATGCCTCGAGTTTGAAAAATGAATGGGACTTGTTATGGAAATTTTGTATTCCCCACGGATCAAGTCCTTTTTTGGCGTCTATGTAGGGATTCATGGCCACAAAAGAAAAGATCAATAGGTGGTATCCTGTTTTGGGGTCTATTTACCCGGTGTGTAATGAGGCGGGTATGACCAAAAAACGATATGGCACTTGTTTGTTGATTGTAATTTTGCACGAACTTGTTGGTCTCAAGCAGGCTTATGGAGAGGTATAGATGAGCTATGCTATCAAGCCGATGGCCCTTGATGCGAACGAGGGTCGCGAGCTAAAGAATGCATACAATCGGGCTAGGCGGGCTAGGCTAAGGGAAGCGGCGCAAGGCCCGACCCAATAGAAGGGACCCGCGATATGGTTGAAGTAGGCGGCAAGTAGGATTGGCAAGAATTGAAAGATATTGTCCTACTTTTATGAAGATACTCAAGATATTCAAGATGAGATTCAAGATGCGTGTGAATCTTTGCAAGATTCACCAAGATTTACTTTTTGCTCTTTTATTTTTCGGTTATTTTCATATCTTTTAGATTAGGATGGATTTGGTCTTTTTTCTTAGTTTTTTGGTCCTGCCTCTATTTATAGGGTTGCAACTGGACGTTTTTTTTTTTTTACGTTTTAATAATATTTTCTCTTGGCAATTTTGTCAAACCTAATTGTTTCTTGCCAACCTGAGTTGGGGCAACAATTATTATCGTTCTTGCGTATTATTCGTGTTTTGCGATCGCGGTTCTCATCAAATTGGTGCTTTCATTGAGAGTAGACGAGAATCGCAAAAGGAATACGAGCAATGACGGGGACTCACAAGGAGCGGATTGAACTATTGGAAACCCGTGTTTCCAATATCGATGTCAAACTTGAGACGGTGATTGAGACAATCACGAGGATGGAGCGCGAGAACGAGAAATTCAGCGTGACATCACCAAGCCGGTGAAACGCGAGAAGGCCGATTCCTCATCCGGAGGAGACCGAATCAACCGGGTTTAATCGAGGACACTAACTCATCCCAGCGTGACGGAGCGGATGAGACCAGATCAAGGGACGATCGGCGCTCGAACAAACCAAAACTCAAATGTCCCACGCTCAAAGGGGACGACCCGGTATTGTCGCTAAGTCGAGCCAATCAAGATTTCAATTTGCATGATATCAAACGGGAAGACAAGGTACGTTATGCTTTGCGTATTATATGGAAGGAGAAGCTAATATTTGGTGGCAATGGATTAGCAGGGTATATCGCAAAGAAAGTTCGGATCGTCGCGATTGAAGGATTTCGAGAAGGAACTCATGGCAAGATTTGGGCCCTCCGATTACCAGACATTCATGAGGCGTTATCTCACATCAAACAAACCGGCACCTTACGCGAGTACCAAAAGGAGTTTGAGTGCATTGCCAGTAGGGTGCAAGATTGGCCGGAGAAAGCGCTCGTGGGTGCATTCATTGGTGGGCTGAAAACAGAATTAGCGATAGAAGTGCGAGTGTATCGACCTAAGACTTACCTCGATGCAATTGAAGTGGCGCGATTGCGCGATGATCACCTAAGTGCGGCCAAACGCAACCCGCGAACTGAAGTGCGTAGGACTGGAGTGAATCCTACAGAAATTCTGTTGGGGAATTAATTGCCCGGATCTATTCGGGATGAATATTTAAATACAAATTTAATTCTAAAAATTATTACTAGCATGAATTAATCCTATATTAATTCAAATATTGAGAATTAAGATTGGACCTTCCAATGGATCTTGAATTATCAATATTGAGCCACAATATTATTCAAGCCCATAAATATTAATTAATCCCACTACATAATTAATATTGCACTATCCATCTTAACCCATATTACAGTTAATATGGCTCCCGGTTATTATTTACCGTGTTTAAGATTATCTAGTCCATTAATTAATTCAAGCCACTGAAATAGTTTTCCATTAATTAATATCTTTTATCCTTGGTAAAGGAACGGTTCAACATTATTATCCATACCGGAAATTAGTTCCACTTGCAAGATTTGGTATGATAAAACTTATGAACCTCCCAAGGGGGCAAATCGAACAAGCGTACTTGCACACGATTCTCCGTATTAAATCTTAGCAATCGCATGTAACCAATAATATTGCCCAAGATATAAAGTATTGAATCTCGTTGATTCTCTACCCGTGATAAGTCAAAGCAATAATTACTAACCACACGCGATCCTATTTAAGGGACGAAGATTAAGAAATAACGAACCACTGAGGTCTAATTCTTCCTAGTTCAGTTCTGAAGAATTTATCCTCCTGTAGGTCCTCTTCAGTGCACTAGACATGCACTAGTGTAATCTCTTGGTCAAGACAAACCAATCTGAGCCTTACACTTCAACCTTTCACGATGGATTGTTCATTTCCATCTAGGTCGTGAATGGTGTACTTTTAGTTACAAGGGACTGTTAATTTAATCTTCTGTGATCTGGTATCACTAAATTAACTACAATGTAACACGTACTATTTATTGAACAGTTATGCAGTAAATATATGTAACATTCGATGATATTTAAAGCATCAGTGATAAACAATTTATTTCAGTAAATAAGTCCGAAATTCAGTCTGATTATACAAAGTAAAAGCATACTTTCCAGTATAATCCCAACAAATTCGTGGCGGAGGGATCAATACGTTCGGGGGCACCGGCACTAACCCAAGATCGAACACATCAGGGGTAAGACGCCTATCATGGGAAGAGATGCAAAAACGTCGGGAAAAAGGGTTGTGTTTTAACTGTGACGAGAAGTTCTCGCCAGGGCATCGGTGCAAAACAACTCAGGCATTTTTAATCGAACCTATGGAATGTGAGGAGGGTGAAGAAGAGGAACCAGATGATAACGGATCAACAGAGGATGTCGAGATTTCAGTTCATGCAATCGCCGGCACTTACGGTCCGAAAACCATGAAGATGGGAGCATGGATTAAAGATAGACGCGTGATTGTTCTAATTGATAACGGTTCGTCTCACAACTTTATTAATTATAAAGTCAAAACAAACTCAATTTGAAAGCAATTCAGGTGGAACCTTTCAAGGTTCGAGTGGCTAGTGGTGAGGGTATCACTTGTAACGTGATATACAAGGATGTACCGATTAAAGTGCAAGGCGTCGTCATCACTGCAGATTTATACGCTTTACCCTTGGTAGGGCCGGACGTGGTTCTAGGGGTTCAGTGGCTTGAAGGATTGGGGCGAGTGATTTCGGATTATGGAAAGGGAACGATGGAATTCAAGTGGGGAGATGGCATGGTTGTTTTAATCACGGGCGTCGACGAGCAAGTTAAGGAAGTAGGGCTGAAGTGCATTGAGAGGTTATCGAGAAAGTAGATGACGCGTCCACGAAGGAGCGAGGACACTATCACTCGCAAATACAACAACTTTTGGACCAGTTTCACCAGGTTTTGGACGAACCCTTGGGGCTGCCACCAAAAAAGAGCATTCGATCATCGCATCACGTTGAAGGATGAAACGCAACCGGTGAACGTGCATCCTTATCGATATGCTCACTTTCAAAAAGAGGAGATTGAGCGTCAAGTACGGGAGATGCTCGAAAAAGGACTTATACGACCGAGTTTGAGCCCATTTTCATCACTTGTCCTATTGGTAAAGAAAAAAGATGGTACGTGGCATTTCTGCACCGATTATCGCGCTCTGAATACAGCTACGGTGAAGGACAGATTTCCGATTCCAACTATTGACGACATGTTAGACGAGTTGGGGGGGTCGAAATATTTCTCGAAGTTGGATCTTCGAGCGGGGTATCACCAAATTCGTGTGGCCGATCAAGACATCCATAAGACAGCTTTTAGGACGCATCATGGTCACACGAGTATCTCGTCATGCCGTTTGGGCTATGCAATGCACCATCTACGTTTCAAGGTGCGATGAATCCAATTTTTCAATTATATTTGCGAAAGTTCGTTTTAGTATTTTTCAATGATATCTTGATTTATTCACGAACTTGGGATGAACACTTGCAACAACTTCAATTGGTGCTTAAAATTCTTGAGGATCATCAGTTTTATATTAAACCCTCTAAGTGCGAATTTGGGAAAGAATCGATGGATTACCTTGGTCACATATTACGGTGGAAGGGGTTAAGGTCGATTCGAAGAAGAACGAGGCAATGCAGACTTGGCCTCGACCGACTAATGTTACTGAACTTCGGGGGTTTTTGGGGTTAACTGGATACTATAGGAAGTTCGTGCAAAATTATGGCACGATAGCGCGACCTCTAACGAGCATGACCAAGAAGGGACCATTTGTATGGACTGAAGAGGGCGACAAGGCGTTTAAGGAACTAAAGCAGGCCATGATGATCACGCCGGTACTCGCAATGCTGGATTTTGACAAGAAATTTGAGGTGCACACGGATGCCAGCGATTACGGAATCGGGGCGGTATTAGTGCAAGAAGGTCGACCGTTGGCTTATCTGAGCAAGGCTTTGGGAGTCAAGAAGTTTGAGTGGTCAGTTTACGTTAAGGAGTTAATGGCGATAGTTGAAGCGGTGCGAACGTGGCGACCATATCTTTTGGGAAGGAAATTTTTGATCGTAACAGATCAACAACCGTTGAAACATCTCCTTGAGCAGCGGATTGTCACACAGGCAACAAAAGTTCGTCGCAAAGTTAATGGGGTTTGAATTCGAGATTTTATATCGACCAGGAAGACAAAATGCTGTGGCGGATGCGTTATCTCGACGGGGCGATGGACCGCAAGTCAACGCGATCACAGGCCCTGTTTGGGGGTATGGGATTTGATTCGGGCAGAGACGTGCAAGGATCCAATGTTAGAAGAGTTGAGGTTAAAGATTGAACAGAAGGATGAAACCACGTTAGAGGAGTATGAAGTTAGGGATGGAATGATATTATTTCATGGCAAGGTGATGGTACCCAAGGTGGACTTTTTACGTAAGGAAATTTTGGCTCTTTTTCATGATTCATTAATAGGAGGTCATTTGGGAATTTACAGGACATGGTCACGCGTCACGTCTACCTTTTATTGGGCTGGGGTTAAGTCGGATGTGAAGAATTATGTTGCACAATGTGATGTATGTTAGCGGGTTAAGACGGATTCGCGCAAACCAAGTGGACTTTTGCAACCATTACCCGTCCCGAGTCGGATTTGGGAGGATGTCACGATGGACTTCATTGAAGGATTGCCTACGTCTAATGGATTTAATGGAATCGTAGTGGTGGTGGACCGGCTAAATCGGTTGCTCGTTTGTTCGTTGAGTACATAATTCGTTTGCACGGGGTACCATGTTCTATTGTTACGGATCGTGACCGAATTTTCATAAGTAATTTCTGGAGAGAATTCTTTAAGCTGCAAGGGACGAAGCTAGCTATGAGCTCCGCTTATCATCCTCAAACGGACGGTCAAACGGAGGTGACTAATTGCACACTAGAACAATACTTGCGTTGCTATGTTCATCAAAACCCGAAGAAATGGGAAGAGTATTTGCCTTGGGCGGAATATTGGTATAATACGACCTTTCACGCGTCTACTCGGTTTACTCCATTTGAATTAGTTTATGGAAGGCCACCTCCACATCTTATTAATTACGAGAACAATAGTTCGCTCAATGCGGAAGTTGATCGGGAGTTGTATGAATGTGATTTGATGCTACGTGAATTAAAGGAGACTTTGCACGAGTCAATTCGGAAGATGAAGGAGAATTACGATGCAAAGCGACAGGATGAAGTTTTTGAAGCAGGTGACTTGGTGTATCTAAAATTAAGGCCACATCGTCAGCAAACTATTTCGCAAAAGGCACTTTACAAGCTGGGAAGTCGATATTATGGTCCATTTAGAGTTGAAAGGCGAGTTGGCGAGGTGGCGTATCGTTTGGAGTTGCCATCGGATGCGCAAATACACCCGGTAGTGCACGTCTCACAATTAAAGAGAAGACTTGGTCCCGAAATTGAACCTAGAAATGGGTTGCCGGCGGTGAATACCGATGGGAACACAATTATTCGGCCACGAAGGGCTTTGGATTATCGTCAAGTAAAGAAAGGGGGCAGGTTGCGTTGGGAGGTTTTGCTTGAATGGGAAGATTTGAAATTAGAAGAAGCAACTTGGGAGCATTTGGGAACGATGCGAGAACGTTTTCCGGAATTAGTCCTTGAGGACAAGGACAAACTTGAAGGAGACGGGAATGATGCGAACGAGGGTCGCGGGCTAAAGAGTGCATACAATCGGGCTAGGCGGGCTAGGCTAAGGGAAGCGGCGCAAGGTCCGACCCAATAGAAGGGACCTGCGATATGGTTGAAGTAGGCGGCAAGTAGGATTGGCAAGAATTGAAAGATATTGTCCTACTTTTATGAAGATACTCAAGATATTCAAGATGAGATTCAAGATGCGTGTGAATCTTTGCAAGATTCACCAAGATTTACTTTTTGCTCTTTTATTTTTCGGTTATTTTCATATCTTTTAGATTAGGATGGATTTGGTCTTTTTTCTTAGTTTTTTGGTCCTGACTCTATTTATAGGGTTGCAACTGGACGTTTTTTTTTTCTTACGTTTTAATAATATTTTCTCTTGGCAATTTTGTCAAACCTAATTGTTTCTTGCCAACCTGAGTTGGGGCAACAATTATTATCGTTCTTGCGTATTATTCGTGTTTTACGATCGCGGTTCTCATCAGCCCTCATGAACTTTTCAAGAAAATTCTTACCAGCTTCAGCAAAGAGAATTGCGAGAAGGTTATGGCGACTATGTGGGCTATTTGGCGCTGCCGTAATTCAGCTGTGTGGGCTGACAAATTTTTTACTCCAGCTGAGGTTACTTACATGGCGGCTTGGGCGCTGAAGGAGTGGAAAGAGGTGCGACAACCACTATTGCAACCTCGTCAAGCGTCGGCTTGTCAAAAATGGCACAAACCACCGAGTGGATTTCTGAAATTGAACGTAGACGCTAGTTTTTTTCACGGATGAGCTGCAAACAGGAGTTGGCATGGTCATAAGAAATGAAGAGGGGTATCATGTGTCGTCCAGAATAATGATTCGCGACGGGTTGTTACGGATAGAGGAAGGGGAGGCGTGGGATATTTTAGAAGCTATCCAATGGGCTGCAGAGCTAGGACTATGTAATCTTACTATCGAGATGGATGCCCAGATGGTCCGGGTGCGTTGGATGATTCCGCATTTGGTGACTTTATTAGAGTTGGAAACATACGGGACTAAATTGAAACATGTGATATATACGGGACCTTTTCAATAATGGTGCAAAGTTACGGGACCATTTCGATTTAAATCCCTTTCCAACTCTATTTACTGTTGAAAAGGTCCCGTATATATCACACTCCCCTAAAACGACGTCGTTTTTGGGTAGTTTGACTGGTTTCCTGTTATTTGGGACTAAATTGGCACAAATTGAAAACATACGGGACTAAATTAAAACATGTGATATATACGGGACATTTTCAATAAAAGTGCAAAGTTACGGGACCATTTCGATTTAAATCCCGAGTTGGAAAAGAGTTATTGAAAGAGAACCCAGGTTATTGCATTAAATAGGTTTGTCGTAATGTCAATATTTTGGCTCATACATTTGCTAGGGTTGCTTGTCGTTTTGAGAGTCCTCATAGTCGGGTTGAGCCTCCGAGATTTGTTGATGGCCTTCTCGACTGATGCACTTCGTGCACGTAACTTTTTTGGGTTTCAAAGTATTTTTTAAACAGTGAAAACTTTTATGCATAACAGTGATAATTTTTACATATAATAGTGATAAAGTTCATGTATAAACTTGATTTACAAGAGTGTTACTCTTTAAAATACTGGTGCACGTGATGCACATAAAATTTAACTTTTCTAAATATAATAGATGTCATTTTGACATTTCCTATCCCCATCATCTCATATATACTCTTAACATGGTCATTTAAAATTTAAAATTTAAAATTACCTATAAATATGTGTATGAATGCTTGCCAATAATTATTTATTAAAATTAAATTTGATATAAAAAATATTCTTAATTTATCAAAAAAAATTGGGTAAATTGCAGAAGTGGTCTCATGTGAATTTTACGTCTGTAGTTTTAGTCTCACGTTCTCTTTTAGTCATTTTTTATGCAGAAATTGTCACATTCGATATTTATTTTAACAATTTTGGTTCCAAGAGAATTTTTAAAAAAAAAAATTGGTCCTAAAAATTCCTCTGTTTTATGCTTGTAAAATCCTATGGATCCATTTTTATTTTAAAAAAAAACTACCATTTTTATAAGGTCAAATTCACATGGGACAATTTCTGCAATTTACCTAAAAAAAATTCAAAATGACCTTAAGAAAAAAATAGGAGGGATTACCCTTATACTTAACTATCAATACCCAAAAAATTATAAAAAGCGATGTTGCAATCATACGGAGATACTAGAAAAACATCTTTGACCTAGAGGGTTTCTAATAGTCTTAGTTACCAAGATAAAGTATATTTGTAAAATCGTTTGAATCTTTAGATTTAAAATTAATATTTCATTCTTGCGATGCACAGATTAAAAGTTAGAAGAATTTTTTAAATATATATTATTAATAAATTAAGTATATAATTGATATTTCTTATAATTATTTTTGGAGTTATTGAAAGTAGAGGGAGTAAATTGAGGAGAAATGGCACAGTTTTTATGAAGAGTGGAGAGAGAGGAAATGTGGAAAATAATAAATGAGTGAGCGGGAAATCTTTTACACAGTTTTTAGAGTATAATTAACCGAGTTTTTCGGGGAAAAGAACAGAAGAAAAGGTATAATTATCCGAGGATGAATGTACATGTATAATGAGAACCCTTTTTTTATTGAGAAGTTCAAGGGTTTTTCATGGGTCGTACGTTCTTGAGATGCGAATCGTTTAATTTGTCAATATATATCATTCAACATTGCTAACACTTCAGTGACTCTACAAATTCTGTGAAATTGGGGATAATGGCGAGGAAAGGAAGCATGAGTGCTATTGGAATTGATTTGGGAACGACCTATTCGTGTGTGGGAGTGTGGAAAGACGATAGAGTTGAAATTATAACTAATGACCAGGGTAACCGAACGACGCCGTCTTATGTCGCATTCACAGACGCAGAACGCCTAATCGGAGATGCCGCCAAGAATCAGGTGTCGCTGGACCCTTTCAACGCTGTTTTTGGTAGGTCTCTGTTTTTCTGAGTTTCATATATGCATTGTTGAAGTTTTGCTGTTTTACTTAGGCAATTGTGGTTTTTGGTAAGTCTCTGATTTCCAAGTTTTTTATATGCATTGTTGAAGTCTTGCGGTTATACTTCATCTTGATTTGGCGATTTCGAATTTAGGGCATATAGCGTTGTTTAATTCTCTGTTTGTTCTGTTAAATTGAATGTTTGATCTCGGATGCAGATGCTAAACGGTTGATTGGGTGTAGATTCAGCGACTATTCGGTACAGAGCGACATGAAGCACTGGCCATTCAAGGTAGTCGCTGGAGCTGGCGACAAGCCGACTATCGTCTTAACTTACAAAGGCCAGGAGAAACGCTTCTACGCAGAGGAGATTTCTTCAATGGTCCTCACTAAGATGAAAGATATCGCCGGAGACTTTATTGGAAAGCCGGTGAAGGTGGCCGTGATCACAGTGCCTGCTCACTTCAACGACTCACAGCGTCAAGCAACCAAGGACGCCGGCTTCATCGCGGGCCTCGACGTTAGGAGGATCATCAACGAGCCAACTGCCGCCGCCATTGCCTACGGTCTGAATAACAAGACTTCTATCTCGAAGAATGTCCTGATTTTCGATCTTGGCGGCGGTACATTTGATGTCTCTGTCCTCACCATCAATGAAGGGATTTTCACAGTGAAAGCCATCGGAGGTGATACGCACCTTGGAGGCGAAGATTTCAATAACAGAATGGTGGATCATTTTGTCGGGAAATTCAAGGAGAAGCATAACAAGGATATGAGTGGGAACGCTAAATCATTGAGGAAATTGCGAAATGCGTGTGAGAGGGCGAAGAGGGTGCTTTCATCGACAACTGGGACTAGGATAGAAATCGAGGCTCTGTTCGAGGGGATCGATTTCTATATGGGTGTTACTCGAGCTCGATTCGAGGAAATGAACATGGATCTATTCAAAAGGTGTATGGATACAGTGGAGAGCTGTTTGAAGGATGCAAAGATGGATAAGAACAGTATTGATGAAATTGTTCTGGTAGGGGGTTCAACCAGGATCCCCAAAGTTCATCAGCTTTTACAAGATTTCTTCAATGGTAAGGAGCTCTGTAAGGGCATTAATCCCGACGAAGCAGTCGCGTATGGCGCCGCTGTTCTGGCGGCGATGCTGAATGGAGAAGACCACCAGAAAGTAAGAGATGTTGTTCTCGTAGATGTTACTCCATTGTCACTTGGCATTGAAATTAAAGGGGCTGTGATGAGTGTTCTGATTCCGAGAAACACGACAATTCCGACAAAAAATGAGAAAAATTACAGTACTACTTATGATAACCAGCAAGCTGTAGATATCGAAGTTTACGAGGGTGAAAGAGCAAATATTGGAGATAACAACCTGCTGGGAAAATTCGAGCTCACTGGAATTCCGCCTGCACCAAAAGGCAATGCGATCAACGTGTGCTTCGAGATTGATCCAGACGGAATATTGAAGGTGACCGCGGAGGTGATAGCAACGGGAAAGAAGAACATGATAACGATCACTAATGATAATGGGAGGTTGTCTACAGAGGAGATTAACAAGATGGTGGAAGAAGCTGTCAAGTATAAGTCTGACGATGACAAGTTTAAGAAGAAGGTGGAGGCCAAGAATTCATTTGAGGATTATGTGTATTGGGTCAGGAAAAACATTAAAGATGCTAAGATTTCTAGTTCTTGTAAAAGGCAGATGGAGGATGCGATTAAAGTGGCTATACAGTGGCTGGAATCGGACCAGATTGTGGAGGCCGGTGAGATTGATGATATGAAGAAAAAGCTTGAGGGTGTTTATAACTCGATAATGGCTCAGGGCAGCAGTAGTGGTGCAGGCCCCTGGATTAAAGAAAAGCTTGAGGTTGTTTCTAACTCGATAATTGAGGGTGTTTGTAGCTCAATAATTGAAGGTGTTTATAACTCGATATAATGGCTTAGGGCAGCAGTAGTGGTGCAGGCCCCTGGATTGAAGAAGTAGAGTAGGACTAGAGTTGTGCTCTTATTTTGATGCATCTTTTCTCTTTCTTGCTTTTCTGGATTTTAGTTTTTTTATTTGCTTTTTGAAATTGGAAACCATGTCTGGCATTACACTGAAAGTTTTTGGTGTTCAAATCTTATTTTATGTTATGATATTAATGGGTTCTACTGTAGTCTTGGATGAAAGATTTTCTTACCTTTTTAACTAGAAGAGAATTTCTTTTCGAGTCATACTATTTTAAAACCTAATTAGAATCAAATTAATACTTATGGTAATTTGATTAAATCTTAAGTTGGAAATAGACTAATGTTTTAGCATATGAAGATTCGCATGACAGGGGAAACATTTTCAAATGAATTTCGATTGCATGTGGATAGATTAAAGGCAAGTTTTCGTGAAATTTGTTCACACTGAAATTGATTATATTTTCATTGGCGTGAACTTTTAGTTATTACAATTAATACTCTTTATAGTATAAGTCACATAATTCAGTTATCAGTATTAACACTTTTATTATAATATAAGTCACACAATTCAGTGTTATGTGTATTACCTTTTATGTACAGTAAAATCTCAATAAATTAATAATCTTGGAACCATGAAATTTTATTAATTTAAAGAGATATTAATATATCGATAAATTAATATTTTATTAATTAAAAGAGAAATTTTTCCTTTCACCAATTTTTTTTGTTATGTATTGAAAATAAATGAATTCATATATATTTAATTGATTATATTCATGCATCACTAATTCATTTGTAACTAGCTAAATATATTTTTTAAGCATAATTTATTGTATACAATTAACTATTATATTCTCTTTTTTGGGGAAACTATTATATTCATGTGTCGGAGTCTGGAATTCATTAGAATTGTTTAAATAAACTTGACCAGGGTAACCGAACGATCGCCGTCTTATGAAACAAACTTTGAAGAAAGCCTACATGAGCTTGAGAATATGGTCAAAGATATTGGTTATCGTAATGAAATGGACGTCAACAAATTGGTGGACTATCCTGTTTTTCTGAGTTTTAATGTTGAATGGTTCAAAGTTTAGAGTTTTTGTTTTTCATATTATTCAAGATCCTACTAATGATGAAGTTAAGATGATTTTACCTTTGGGAACCAAATAATGAAAAGAGGACGATAGCGGTTGTTTAATTCTCTTTTTGTTGTGTTGAATTGAATGTTGTTTGATCTCGGATTACAAATGTTAGAGATGAAATCCAATTAGATTAAATTTTAAGAAAAATCAAGTAACAATAGATTCATATTTTAGCAAATTACCATAATATTTATAATTGTAATATTTATGAATCATTAATTTAGAGTTTTAATGGGACCTGATATTTATAAAGGGATTTTCCGAAAAATTATTATATTACTATCTTATCGAATTTGATGATTTTTTTACAAAGGTCCAAGTCGGGATCGGAAGATTTTATTATTTTATAGAGTATTAATTTATAGAAATTTTACTGTAGCTAAAAAACACGTCCTTCAGTTTATCATAATTAATACATTTACAGATTATAGTTGGTTGATTAAATGTTAAATTAAATTTAATATTTAATTTATAGAGAATTAATAATAATTATATTTGAAATTAATTATTATTATTGTTTAATTAAATTAAATTTAATTAAAATAGAAATTCTAAATAATATATGAAATATTATTGTAAGAAAAAATACATATGGAAATCAAATTTATGAGATTTGATTTAATGAATTAGGGAGCTTAAGTTTTAATTAAGTAGAGAATATTGTTATTTTCTTTAAACCTTATTGCTTATTAAAAATTAAAATCCAGGGCAAAAGGTCGCATTTCTTGGACTGGCTTATTTGCTGAGAAAATTCTTGAACCTTCATAATCATATTCCAACTAGATCATTAGTTTTTGACCAAGTAACATGTTTCATGGACCGTCATTCAAAAACAAAAATCTGGATAAAATGCGACCCAGAGCGTGTTTGAAGGATGCAAAGATGGATGTTGAATTCCTTTCACCATTATTTTGTTTGTTCTGCATCTAAGAACATCCTCCCACTATATATACAATCAACAAATAATCCTCACTCACTCATTCATCAAAGCAATCATCTTCTTCTTTATAGTCCAAGCAACCACCGCGAAGGGAAAGATGAGTGCTATTGGAATTGATTTGGGGACTACTTATTCGTGTGTCGGAGTCTGGAAAGACGATAGAGTCGAAATTATAACTAATGACCAGGGTAACCGAACGACGCCGTCTTATGTCGCATTCACAGACGCAGAACGCCTAACCGGAGATGCTGCCAAGAATCAGGTGTCGCTGGACCCTGTCAATGCTGTTTTTGGTAGGTCTCTGTTTTCTGAGTTTTATATATGCGTTACTGATTTTAAAGTCTTAGAGTTTTACTTCATTTTGGTTTTCCGAGTTTTAGTTGCATTATTGAAGTCTTAGGGTTTTACTTTATCTTGATTAGGCGATTGTTGTTTTTGGTAAGTCTCTGATTTCCAAGTTTGATATGCATTGTTGAAGTTTTACAGTTTATTTCATCTTGATTAGGCGATTGTGGTTTTCGAAGTCTCTGTTTTCCAAGTTCTGTATATGCATTGTTAAATTTTAGTTCATCTTGATTAGGCAATTTCGAATTTAGGGCATGAATAGTTCCAATTTCTGCACAATGCTAAAAGCCTATTAACCCTAATTTTAGGGGTTATGAATACGATGGAATGCGATTAAAGTTGTTCAGTTGTTCAATTCCAGATTGTTTGTTCTGTTAAATTGAATGTTTGATCTCGGATGCAAATGCTAAACGGTTGATTGGGCGTAGATTTGGCTCTATTCGGTACAGAGCGACATTGAAGCACTGGCCATTCAAGATGAGTCGCTGGAGCTGGCGACAATGCATCGTTTAACTTTCAAAGGCCAGGAGAAACGCTTTACGCAGAGGAGTTTTTTTCAATGGTTTTCACTAAGATGAAAGATATCGCCGGAGACTTTATTGGAAAGCCGGTGAAGGTGGCCAAATCACAGTTTATGCTCACTTCAACGACTCACAGCGTCAAGCAACCAAGGACGCCGGCCATTTCCTACGGTCTGAATAACAAGACTTTCTATCTCGAAGAATGTCCTGATTTTAAAACCTATCTTAGAATCAAATTACATTTGATGTCTCTGTCCTTTGATTCAATGAAGGGATTTTCACTAAAGTTTTCGGCGGTGATATTCACCTTGGAGGCGAAGATTTTCAAATACAGTTTGGTGGATCATTTTGTCGAGAAATTCAAGGAGAAGCATAACAAGGATATTAGGGAACGCTTGTTCATTGAGGAAATTGAATATATGTGAGAGGGCGTAAGAGGGTGCTTTCATCGACAACTGGGACTAGGATAGAAATCGAGGCTCTGTTCGAGGGGATCGATTTTTATATGGGTATTACTCGAGCTCGATTCGAGGAAATGAACATGGATCTATTCAAAAAAATGTATGGATACAATGGAGAACTGTTTGAAGGATTATTAAGATGGATAAGAACAGTATTGATGAAATTGTTCTTTTATTAATTCAAAAGAGGATCCCCAAAGTTCAACAGCTTTTACAAGATTTCTTCAATGGTAAAGAATTCATGTATATTTAATTAATATATTCATGCAGTCACCTAATTCTTTTTTGTAACTAGTTCTGGTTTTTTAGTATAATATCAATGGAGAAGACCACCATTAAGTAAGAGATGTTGTTTTAAAAAGATGTTATATCCATTGTCACTTGGCATTGAAATTGAAGGGGGTTAAATGAACATGTTCTGATTCCGAGAAACAATTCATCAATTCCGAAAAAAAAATGAAAAAAATTTCAGTACTACTTTGATAACCAGCAAGCTGTAGGTATCAAAGATTACGAGGGTGAAAGAGAAATATTGGAGATAACAAATTGCTGGAAAATTCAAGGAAAATGTTGAATGGCCAGTGATTGATCCAGACGGAATAATAAGGTCACCGGGGAGGTGATAGTGTTCTGAAAGAATGAACATGATAACGAAAACTAATGATAATGGGAGGTTGTCTACAGAGGAGATTAACAAGATGGTGGAAGAAGCTGTCAAGTATAAGTCTGACGATGACAAGTTTAAGGAGAAGGTGGAGGCCAAGAATTCATTTGACTATTATGTGTATTTGGTAAGGAGAAACATTAAAGATGATGATAAGATTTGTAGTTCATATAAAAGGCAGATCGAGGATGCGATTAAAGATGATGATAAGATTTGTAGTTCATATAAAAGGCAGATGGAGGATGCGATTAAAGTGGCTATACAGTGGCTGGAATTGGACCTGACTGCGGAGGCCAGTGAGATTGATGGTATGAAGAGAAAGCTTGAACGTGTATATAACTCGATAATGGCTCAGGGCGGGAGTAGCGGTGCAGGCCCCTGCATTGAACAAGTAGAGTAAGACGAGAGTAATGTTCTTATTTTGATGCATCTTTTCTATTTCTTGTTTTTCTGAATTTTAGTTTTTGCTTTGAAACTGGAAACCATATGTGGCATTACATTGTAACAGAATCAAGGTTTTGGTGTTCAAATCTACTTTTATGTTATGATATTAATGGGTTCTACAGCAATCTTGGATTAAGGATTTTCTTACCTTTTTTAGCAGAAGAGAATTTCTTTTTTGAGCCATACTATTTAAAACCTAATTAGAAGCCAATTAATACTCAAACTAAGCTAAGTTGATTAATGTTAAGTTGGAAATAGACTAATGCCCAAAGATTTTTATATTTACCCGTACTCCCCCGTCTCTCTCTTATTTGAACTTTTACTGCTCGCACGGATTTTATGAAATAAATTGGTTATTAATATTTTAAAGGATAAAGTTATTTTTTTAGTGGATTGAAATATAATGACATTTATACTCTTCTATGTGGCGAGAATAACAAACAAACAACTCAATTGTGGGCAGTGTTTTCATAATCAGATCGGTGACCAAACTAGACTGGGCATCAATTAACGGTTCAACTGATTGAACCGATTGGATCGGCGGTCAAACCGCTAAAATGATCTCTATAAATTTGTTTAAAAATATTACCTATTACATTAAAAAATAAAATAACTATGCACTTATGAAATTTAAAATCATAAACTTATAATTTTCAAATTGAAATAAATATAATAGAACCAAGACAAAACAACACAATTTAAAATACTAAAATTTAAAATAAGGATGATAAAAATAATGATTAAGTATTAAAATAATAAAAAAAAAAAAAAAGATGGTTCAACTGGTTTCCCGAATTTTGACCATTTTTTATGGTTTTGGCCGATTTTTTCCGGTTCAACTGTAAAACGATTTTTTAAGGGTAATCAGATTGGTTCCATGATCGGTTTTTGGTTTAACCAATGTTTAAAAACACTATTTCCGGGTTGTTTGCTTCTTCTACGCTCTTAGAAGTGGGAGGAAAGTCGATCAATAAGTCTAGGAAACATAGTATTTTGTGTTTTCGAGATTTATTTTGTTAATAAAAAAATTGGACCGCCGCCTCAAAAAGGATGCCTGGATTTTCAATTTTTGCTGGCCTTGATGTTACACGGTTTTAGGATATATCAACGAGCCAACTATATAATTACCAATGAATACACATGTATGATAAAAAAGTAACAAGGTTTACGATTTCCAAGGCGAGAAGAATGATGAAACTAAAATTGTTTATATGTGACCGTTTATAATGTATGGGTTACGGGTTCATACTATAAACCATGGTTTATGTCTATAATTTATTTTGCCGTAACTAGAAACCTTTTTATATTGAGTAGTTCAAGAGTTTTTTATGCATTGTATAATCTTAAGATGCGAATCGTTTAATTTGTCAATAAGTTTCTATTGAGTAGTTCAAGAGGTTTTTATGCGTTATACAATCTTAAGATGCGAATCATTTAATTTGTCAATATATATCGTTCAACATCGATAAAACTTCAGTAACTCTACAAATTCTCTTTTATTCTCGTGATATTACAATTTCTTTTTGGTGTTTGGCGTTGGAGATAATGGCGCGGAAGGGAAACATGGCTGCTATTGGAACTGATTTGGGAACGACGTATTCGTGTGTGGGAGTGTGGAGAGACGATAGAGTTGAAATTATAACTAATGACCAGGGTAACCGAACGACGCCGTCTTATGTGGCGTTCACTGACACCGAACGCCTCATCGGAGATGCAGCGAAGAATCAGGTGTCGCTCGACCCCGTCAATGCTGTTTTTGGTAGGTCTCTGTTTTTCTGAGTTTTATATATGCATTGTTGATTTTGAAGGAATATTGAAGGTGTCCACGAAGGAGATGAGTACGGGGAATAAGAATACAATAACGATCACGAATGATAAGGGGAGGTTGTCCATAGAGGAGATTAACAAGATGGTGGAAGAAGCTGCCAAGTATAAGTTTGAGGATGAAAAGTATAGGAAGAAGGTGGAGGCGAAGAATAGGTTTGAGGATTATGTGTATACTATAAGGAAAAACATTAAAGTTGGTAAGATTTCTAGTTATTTTAAAAGGCAGATCGAGAATGAGATTAAATTGGTTATACGATGGCTGGAGTCGGACCAGACTGCGGAGGCCAGTGAGATTGACGATAAGAAGAAAAAGCTTGAGGGTGTTTATAACTCGATAATGGCTCAGGGCGGCAGTAGTGGTGCAGGCCCCAGGATTGAACTAGAGTAGGACGAGAGTTGTGTTCTTATTTTGATGCATCTTTTCTCTTTCTTGTTTTTCTGAATTTTAGTTTTTTTTCATTTGCTTTGAAACTGGAAACCAAATCTGGCATTACACTGAAACAGAATCAAGTATTTGGTGTTCAAATCTTGTTTTATGTTATGATATTAAAGAGTTCTATACAGTAATCTTGGATTAAACATTTTCTTTACTTTTTTAGCATATAATTTCTTTTTTAGCCATACTATTTTAAAACCTAATTAGAATCCAATTAATACTCAAACTAAGCTAAGTTGATTATCATTGCTTCGATTGCTTCAATACAACCACCATTGAGTTTCCATATCAAGAAAAACCCATATTATAAAAGATAAATTAGTATGGAATGCCATTATTTAGTACTCTCTCCAATTATCTTTAAATGTCGTTTTAATTTTTTTTTTAAAGAGCGAGTCTCATGTGCACTGGATGCACCTGATGCATATAAGATTTAATATTTCTATCAAAAATAACCACCGAGTTTCCATATCAAGTGGTAAAGAACCGGATATTGGTAAAGTGGTATCAAATTGCTGGACCGGATTTCATGACTTTGAGTTGTTGCACAGATTAAAAGCTACAGGGGAGGTGTTGGGGGATTGGGGAACTCACTTGGCAACAATTTGGTCAAGAAAAAGAGGGATGTTGAAGTGGAAATTGGGAACTTGCAAGCGGCGAGTAATGAGGCGTCTCGCGAGCGACTAATGAGGCGTCTCGCGAGCGACTCTCACAAGCCAAGAAAGCGCTCGCCAACTTGCTAATAAAAGAAGAAAATCATTAGAAGCAGTGAGCCAAAGTGCATTGGCTAAAAGGGGGGGATCTCAACACAAAGTTTTTCCACCAAATTGCTTAGGCAAGGAGGAAACGGAAAAAAATTACTGGCCTTTTCAATGACCAAAACGTATGGGTCGACACTCAATCAGACATGGAACAGGTTGTGAAGTCTTATTTTTCGGACCTATTTGCTGCTTCAGAAAATGTGGATGACATTGAGGAGGTCTTGGGTTTTATTAATCCCAGCATTTCATCGGATGATAACCAATTACTAGAGGCTGATTTCGATCCAAATGAGTTTAAGCTAGCAATTAGCCAAATGCATAAGCATAAATCCCCGGGCCCGGATGGTTTCAACCCAACATTTTACAAGAAATTTTGGGGAACTCTTGGCCAGGATATTGTAGCGTCGTGCAAGCAGTGGATGGAGAGCGGTGTTTTCCCTAGCAACCTCAATAACGGGAAAAATAATTTTTCAGGACCGTAACTTGAAGGGGGTGGCAAAAGTAGGACAATTAACTTTTAAAAGTGGCAAAAGTAGGCCCGTGAACTTTCTAAATTAGCAATTTAAGGCCAAATTAAGCCCGAATTGCCCTCTCCAGGCTCAAATTGCACACATGAAAATTCTTACTAATATAAAAATATTTTTAATTTTCACCTATTTTTTAAAAATTAATTCCATTAAACAATCACCATTGTTGTGCAGATGATAAAAAAGAACCAACTCCTCATCCCCTACCACTGTTAGGATTAAAGCAGCAATTATGGAGAAAATAATAGAAACACGAATTAAGAAACATACAATTTGGTTACCCAGTTCGTTAGGAATGACTACGTCTGGGGGCACTACCAAGCCAGGAGATCTACTAAATTTTCGAATGATGTGGTGATACAATTACAATGAGTCAAAAGTGTTTAAATATGAGACTTGGGCCAAAACCCTAATTCTGCCCGCAGGCCTTCCGAACCGCTCGACCACGTCACTTGGTCGAGCGGTATTGCACGACCTCAGCCTTGGTCGAGCGCCCTCTGGGCGCTGGAACTGGGGGTGCTCGACCGAGCACTATTGCTCGACCAAGGGACTTGGTCGAGCGCCTCCCCCTTGCTGTCTTCAGTCTCCACAACCCAACAATCTCCCTCCTGGAGACTGACTCCAACTGTAACTTGTCTCCTCCGTTTCAACGGTCTCTTTCTCACTGGTAGTAGTGTCGGGCCTTCATCTCAGTATCCAAGGCCAGTTGAAGTCATGCATAACTTCAACTTCTCTAAGGTCGCAACCTTAGTCAACATGTCAGCAGGATTCTTACTTCCTCGGATCTTCATCAGCTGTAAGATCTTGTTCTCGATGAGGTAACGTATGTAATGATACCTTAACTCAATATGCTTCGTCATCGAGTGAAAGACCGGATTCCTTGCCAAGTGAATAGCACTCTGACTGTCACTATACAGAATACTATCCTTTTGCTCCTTCCCCAACTCACACGAAAGATTCTGCAACCAAACCATCTCCTTGCTAGCCTCAGTAACTGCAACGTACTCTGCTTCTGCAGTGGACTGAGCTACGATCTTTTGCAACTTAGAAGCCCAAGAAATTGTTGTACCACCAAAAGTAAACACATACCCGGTTGTACTCCTCTTTTTGTCGACTTGATGCCAAGTCTGCATCAACGTATCCTGCCAACTCAACGTTTTTGCCCTCAAAGCACAAAGCTTGATCAGTAGTACCTCTCAAGTACTTTAGGATCCACTTCACCGCCTCCCAATGCTGCTTGCCCGGATTACCCATAAACCGGCTAACCACTCCCACTGCATGTGCAATATCAGGTCTTGTACACACCATAGCATACATCAAACTGCCAATTGCCAAAGCATACGGGGTGTTTTGCATGTAGGCTCGCTCCTCATCGTTGCTAGGTGAGTCTTTGTTGGATAGCTTGAACTGACTTCCCAACGGGACACGAACTAGCTTTGCATCCTCCATACTAAATCTCTTCAAGACCTTCTTTATGTATTCAGCCTGAGAAAGATACAACTTTCCTGCCACCCTATCACAATCGATTCGCATGCCTAAGATTTGCTTGGCCTCTCCAAGGTCCTTCATAGCAAACCTATCAGATAACTTCTTCTTCAACTTGCTCACTTCTCGAACACTTGAGCCTGCTATCAACATGTCATCAATATATAATAGCAAAATGATATAACCATCATCATACCTCTTGAAGTAACAACAATGGTCGGCTTCACACCTATTGATCCCAATCTCATACATGAACCCATCAAACTTCTTGTACCACTGTAACGGAGCTTGTTTCAACCCATACAAGCTCTTCTTCAATTTGCAAACAAGCTCATTATTCCCCTTTGACAAGTACCCTTCCGGTTGCTTCATGTAGATGTCCTCATCTAAATCACCATGAAGAAAGGCTATCGTCCATCTGTTCTAACACCAAATTTTCTGCAGCCACTTGACTCAGAACTAACCGAATAGTAGTTAGCTTCACCACTGGAGTAAAAACATCAGTATAATCAATACCATGTTTCTGCTGAAACCCCTTCACAACCAATCTTTCCTTGTAACACTTGCTTCCATCAACCTCCTCTTTGATTCTGTAAACCCACTTATTATGCAGTGCCTTCTTGCCCTTAGGAAGCTCAACTAGTTCCCAGGTTCCGTTGGTCATCAACGAATTCATTTCATCATCCATTGCAAGTTTCCACTTGCTCACCTGTTCACTATGTGTAGCCTCTGCATAACATTCAGGTTCACCACCATCAGTCAACAATAAATAATGAAGAGAAGGTGAATACCTATCAGGAGATCTATGCTCTCTCGTGGATCTCCGCAGCGGAATTGGTGCTGGTGGTGTACGTGGTTCTTCCTCAACAATCTCCTCATCGTCTTGAACCTCATTGCTCCCACCCGAGTTCGAAATGTCTAACTCCACAACCTGAGTCTCAGAACCACCTTCTTTGGATGTCCCCAACCTGTCCTTGTACAAAACCTGCTCATTGAATACGACATCTCGACTACGAATTATCTTTCGATTTTTCTCATCCCAAAACCGATAGCCAAATTCATCACCGCCATATCCAACAAACGTACACTTAACAAATTTAACATCCAACTTACTTCTACTAGCAGCATCAATGTTAACATATGAAACACACCCAAATATACGAAGAAAAGACAGATTTACCTCCTTACCAGACCAGGCCTCCTCTGGTATGCCATATTCCAAGGGAATTGAGGGTCCTCTGTTTATCAAGTAGGCCGCAGTGTTAACTGCTTCTGCCCAAAACATCTTTGGCAGCCCACACTTCAATCTCATACTTCTAGCACGTTCACATAACGTCCTGCTCATACGTTCTGCCACACCGTTCTGCTGGGGGGTTCCTCTCACGGTTTTCTCCATTCAAATTCCGTTCACCTCACAGAATCCTTTGAACTCACGGAGCTCGTACTATCCACCATTATCCGATCTCAAACACTTCACTTTGAGACCTATCTCAGTTTCTACAAGGGTCTTCCACTTCCTGAAAGCATTAAAGGCATCAGACTTATTTTTCAGAAAAAAAACCCATACCTTCCTCGTAGAGTCGTCAATGAAACTCATGTAATATAACGCTCCTCCAAGAGATGTCACTGGTGCTGGACCCCACAAGTCGTTGTGGACTAACTCCAGCTTCTGCTTCTTCAAGGTTCTGCATCCCTTCGAAAAACTTACCCTTTTCTGTTTTCCGAATACACAGTCCTCACATAACCTGATGTCAACTGTCTTGAGGTCTGGCAATTTACCCTTAAACACATAAGTTTCATCCCCTTTTTACTCATGTGACCACGACGACAATGCCACAAATCTGCATTCCCCTTTTCACCTGCAAGAGCAATGTTATCCCGGGTGTTGCCTGTCATGTACAACGTTCCCTCCTTTTTTGCCTCGTGCCACCACCATGGCACCTTTGGATATCTTCCACGTGTTGCATCCGAATATCACACTATATCCCTCGTCATCAAGCTGCCCCATTGAGAGTAAATTCCTCTTCAATCCAGGAATATGACTCACGTCCTTCAACTGCAACACGGTTCCATTTGGTGTCTTGATCTGAACATCCCCATTCCCTTTGATTTCCAGAGGCTCATCATCAGCTAGATAAACCTTCCCAAAGTTCCCGGAAGTGTACTTCTCCATTACGTCAGCACTGCTGCACGAATGAAACGATGCTCCAGAATCTAACACCCACGATTCTAATAGACTGCTTACGCTCAAGATTAATGCATTTGAGCCCTCATCAATAGCGGCGTTCGCTGAGTTGTTATCCTTCTTTGGTGCATTAGCATGTGCCTTAGCTGGTGCCTTGCACTCCCTCTTGTAATGACCAAGTTCATTACAATTGTAGCACTCGACTTGACTCTTGTCCTTCTTGGGCATATCCTTGCCCCTTGACTTTGATCTACCCCGATTTGGCTTCCCTTTGGATTCAGATCTGCCTCTGTTTCCCGCACTCAAGGCTGATCCTGTGGCCACACCCAACTCTTTCCTGTGAATCTCTTCGCTCATGATTAGATCTCTCACCTCATCAAATTTCAGTTTTACTTTACCTACTGAAGCACTAACAGCCGTTACCGTCCCACTCCAACTCTCTGGTAAAGGAGACAACAAAATTAGGGCTTGAATCTCATCATCAAAATCAATCTCAACCGAACTCAATTGGGCTATCGTCATATTGAATTCGTTGAGATGATTGGCTACCACAGTATCCTCCGCCATCCTCAGGTTGAATAACCTCCGCATCAGATGAACCTTGTTCACTGCAGACGGTTTTTCATACATCTCCGTCAAAATCTCAAGCATCTCCTTTGTGGTTTTTGCTTTCACCGTATGTAGGGCGACGTTCCTGGATAACGACAGACGAACCACACTCATCGCCTTCCTGTCCAGCAACTTCCACTCGTCGTCCTTCATACCTTCAGGTTTAGAGCTTAAAGGTTGGTACAGATCTTTACAGTACAAGTAATCCTCGATCTGCAACTTCCAGAATCCGAAATTCGTTCCATCAAACTTCTCAACAGGCGATTTCCCTTCAGCCATCATAATTGCTCCCACTAGATCCCTTTAACCCGATGCTCTAGATACCATTTGTTAGGATTAAAGCAGCAATTATGGAGAAAATAATAGAAACACGAATTAAGGAACATACAATTTGGTTACCCAGTTCGTCAGGAATGACTACGTCTGGGGGCACTACCAAGCCAGGAGATCTACTAAATTTTCGAGTGATGTGGTGATACAATTACAATGAGTCAAAAGTGTTTAAATATGAGACTTGGGCCAAAACTCTAATTCTGCCTGCAGGCCTTCTGAACCGCTCGACCACGTCACTTGGTCGAGCGGTATTGCACGACCTCAGCCTTGGTCAAGCACCCTCTGGGCGCTGGAACTGGGGTTCTCGACCGAGCACTATTGCTCGACCAAGGGGCTTGGTCGAGCGCCTCCCCCTTGCTGTCTTCAGTCTCCACAACCCAACAACCACGTCACCCCCGCAACGCCTCACTTTCTTCGATCTCCAAAAATTCGTCGTCGATTCTCGAATCCCAACCCTCCTCCCTTCGAAATTCATCGTAGTCACCAACAATTTGGCCTCTAATTTCCCAGTGGACGCCTCCGAAATCACACAGGCCGACATCTTCTCCAATTCCTCCTTCGAGGATCAACAACATTCTCCATTACTCTGTTTAAGGCGCCGGCAAAGGGGGCGGAGCCCTAATTTTGCCGCCTCGTGATAAACCCGACCTGGAGATTCAGAAACTGAGGAGGAGAGGAGCGTGAGATCCAAGGCGCCGGATTTACCGCGGATTGGGTTTTGCATGGATTAAGCTTGTGATGTTTCTAATTCAGACTTATTTTTGGATGGCGGTTTTCGAAATCATGATGAGAGTGTGAGATGCATTGGATTAAAGCTCCAGATTAGTACAGAAAGGTTTGTTGAGTTTGTGTTTGATCATCGATACTCCATTGATGGATTAGTATTTGATTTTGTAATGTTTGCAGATTAGATTAGACATTCTTGATTTTTGGAAGGTTTGCATTGCTTAATAGAGTAGTATTCAATATAATCTTGATTCTTTAAAAAAAATATGTGGAAGTTGAAAATATTTTTATATTAGTAAGAATTTTCATGTGTGCAATTTGAGCCCGGAGAGGGCAATTCGGGCTTAATTTGGCCTTAAATTGCTAATTTAGAAAGTTACGGGCCTAATTTTGCAACTTTTAAAAGTTACTGTCCTACTTTTGCCAGCCCAAAAAGTTACAATCCCACTTTTGCCACCCCCTAAAGTTATAGTCCTGAAAAAATATTTTTCACAAATGTCGTCCTCCTACCTTAGTGTGATAACCCTAAATCGGTAAAAGATTTGCGCCCTATCTCTTTATGCAATGTCATTTATAAAATCTTGTCCAAAGTGCTCTGTAATCAGCTAAAAAGAGTACTCCCTTAGTTGGTAGACGAGTCGCAATCAGCTTTTATTTCTGGCCGGTCAATACAAGATAATGTGTTAATTGCTTTTGAAATGTTGCATTCCATGAAGAATAAACGTAAAGGGAGGACGGGAAGTGTAGCTCTCAAGATTGACATCTCAAAAGCTTATGATAGAGTGGACTGGATGTATTTCATTTGTATTTTGCAAAAAATGGGGTTCGGAGATAAGTGGATTAGATGGATGCGCATGTGTGTTTGCACCGTATCATACTCTTTTGTGGTAAATGATTCGGTTATTGGGCCGGTTATCCCGGGCCGAGTACTACGCCAAGGAGACCCTTTATCTCCATATTTATTCATACTTTGTGCTGAAGGATTGTCGAGCTTGCTTAGAGGGGCAAATAGACATGGGGATATTCATGGAGGTCGGGTTAGTCGCAGGGCATCTTCGGTGTCCCATCTACTATTTGCTGATGATAGCCTTCTCTTCTGCCGTTCCATGGGGCAAGAATGTAGAGCTCTGAAAGTTACTTTGAATTTATATGGACGGACTTCGGGTCAGGCGATTAACTATGACAAATCACGGGTGTTTTTGGGTAAAAATGTGAACGCCGTGGCTAGAGCAGAATTGAAAGGAATTTTGGGAGTCAATGGTAACCTAAATACTGGACGTTATTTGGGACTCCCATCCTTGATTGGTAGAGGAAAAGATGAAATCTTTCAATACATACGAGATAGACTTTGGTTGAAGCTTCAATATTGGAGGAACGAAGATTTCCAAAGCCGGGAAGCAAGTGTTGATAAAAGCAGCGGCTCAAAGTATCCCAGCTTATTGCATGAGTACATTTCAATTGCCAAATTCTCTCCTGGATGATTTACATAAAATGTTGAACTCCTTTTGGTGGGAACACGGGAGTGATCCGAAAAAAGGTGTGAAATGGGAATCCTGGGAGAAGCTTTGTCGTACCAAGTCGGAAGGGGGGATGGGGTTTCAGAACCTGCACCTTTTCAATGTTGCTATGTTGGGCAAATTGTTTTACAATTCAAACTCCACCCGTCCCAAACTTCAAAGATATTTTGGTTGGTGACTTCTATATTAATTCCGGGAAGTCGTGAGTGGGATGTAGAGGTTATACGGGACGTTTTCTCAGAGGAGGAGTGCAAAAGAATTTTGAAGACGACTTCGGGGCCTGCTGGCTCTACTGATACTCGCATCTGACATTTTGAGCGAAGCGGTAAATATTCTGTCAAATAGGCTTACAGGCTCGCTACAAGCCTAGTAAGCGACGATGCCTCGAGTTCGAAAAATGAATGGGACTTGTTATGGAAATTTTGTATTCCCCCACGGATCAAGTCCTTTTTTTGGCGTCTATGTAGGGGATTCATGGCCGTCAAAGAAAAGATCAATAGGTGGTATCCTGGTTTGGGGTCTATTTACCCGGTGTGTAATGAGGCGGGTATGACCGAAACGATATGGCACTTGTTTGTTGATTGTAATTTTGCACGAACTTGTTGGTCTCAAGCAGGCTTATGGAGAGGTATAGATGAGCTATGCTATCAAGCCGATGGCCCTTGATGCGAACAAGGGTCGCGAGCTAAAGAATGCATACAATCGGGCTAGGCTAAGGGAAGCGGCGCAAGGCCCGACCCAATAGAAGGGACCCGCGATATGGTTGAAGTAGGCGGCAAGTAGGATTGGCAAGAATTGAAAGATATTGTCCTACTTTTATGAAGATACTCAAGATATTCAAGATGAGATTCAAGATGCGTGTGAATCTTTGCAAGATTCACCAAGATTTAATTTTTGCTCTTTTATTTTTCGGTTATTTTCATATCTTTTAGATTAGGATGGATTTGGTCTTTTTTCTTAGTTTTTTGGTCCTGCCTCTATTTATAGGGTTGCAACTGGACGTTTTTTTTTCTTACGTTTTAATAATATTTTCTCTTGGCAATTTTGTCAAACCTAATTGTTTCTTGCCAACCTGAGTTGGGGCAACAATTATTATCGTTCTTGCGTATTATTCGTGTTTTGCGATCGCGGTTCTCAACAAATTGGTGCTTTCATTGAGAATAGACGAGAATCGCGAAAGGAATACGAGCAATGACAGGGACTCACAAGGAGAGGATTGAACTATAGGAAACCCGTGTTTCCAATATCGATGTCAAACTTGAGACGGTGATTGAGACAATCACGAGGATGGAGCGCGAGAACGAGAAATTTAGGCGTGACATCACCAAGCTGGTGAAACGTGAGAAGGCCGATTCCTCATCCGAGGAGACCGAATCAACCGAAGCCGAATCAGAGGACACTAACTCATCCCAGCGTGACGGAGCGGATGAGACCAGATCAAGGGACGATCGGCGTTCGAACAAACCAAAACTCACATGTCCCACGTTCAAAGGGGACGACCCGGTATTGTGGCTAAGTCGAGCCAATCAGTACTTCGATTTGCATGATATCAAACAGGAAGACAAGGTACGTTATGCTGCGTATTATATGGAAGGAGAAGCTAATATTTGGTGGCAATGGATTAGCCGGGTATATTGCAAGAAAGTTCAGACTGTGCGATGGAAGGATTTCGAGAAGGAACTCATGGCAAGATTTGGGCCCTCCGATTACACAGATTACGATGAGGCGTTATCTCACATCAAACAAACCGGCACCTTACGCGAATACCAAAAGGAGTTTGAGCGCATTGCCAGTAGGGTGCAAGATTGGCCGGAGAAAGCGCTCGTGGGCGCATTCATTGGAGGGCTGAAAACAGAATTAGCGATAGAAGTGCGAGTGTATCGACCTAAGACTTACCTCGATGCAATTGAAGTGGCGCGATTGCGCGATGATCACCTAAGTGCGGCCAAACGCAACCCGCGAACTGAAGTGCGTAGGACTGGAGTGAATCCTACAGAAATTCGTGGCGGAGGGATCAGTACGTTCGGGGGCACCGGCACTAACCCGAGATCGAACACATCAGGAGTAAGACGCCTATCATGGGAAGAGATGCAAAAACGTCGGGAAAAAGGGTTGTGTTTTAACTGTGATGAGAAGTTCTCGCCAGGGCATCGGTGCAAAACAACTCAGGCATTTTTAATCGAACCTATGGAATGTGAGGAGGGTGAAGGAGAGGAACCAGATGATAACGGATCAACAGAGGATGTCGAGATTTTAGTTCATGCAATCGCCGGCACTCACGGTCCGAAAACCATGAAGATGGGAGCATGGATTAAAGATATACGCGTGATTGTTCTAATTGATAACGGTTCGTCTCACAACTTTATTAATTATAAAGTCGCTAACAAACTCAATTTGAAAGCAATTCAGGTGGAACCTTTCAAGGTTCGAGTGGCTAGTGGTGAGGGTATCACTTGTAACGTGATATACAAGGATGTACCGATTAAAGTGCAAGGCGTCGTCATCACTGCAGATTTATACGCTTTACCCTTGGTAGGGCCGGACGTGGTTCTAGGGGTTCAGTGGCTTGAAGGATTGGGGCGAGTGATTTCGGATTATGGAAAGGGAACGATGGAATTCAAGTGGGGAGATGGCATGGTTGTTTTAATCACGGGCGTCGACGAGCAAGTTAAGGAAGTAGGGCTGAAGTGCATTGAGAGGTTATGGAGAAAGAAGGCTCAGTGTTACTCGATCAGGGTCGAGAAAGTAGATGACGCGTCCACGAAGGAGCGAGGACAGTATCACCCGCAAATACAACAACTTTTGGACCAGTTTCACCAGGTTTTGGACGAACCCTTGGGGCTGCCACCAAAAAAGAGCATTCGATCATCGCATCACGTTGAAGGATGAAACGCAACCGGTGAACGTGCATCCTTATCGATATGCTCACTTTCAAAAAGAGGAGATTGAGCGTCAAGTATGGGAGATGCTCGAAAAGGACTTATACGACCGAGTTCGAGCCCATTTTCATCACCTGTCCTATTGGTAAAGAAAAAAGATGGTACGTGGCGTTTCTGCACTGATTATCGCGCTCTGAATACAGCTACGGTGAAGGACAGATTTCCGATTCCAACTATTGACGACATGTTAGACGAGTTGGGGGGTTCGAAATATTTCTCGAAGTTGGATCTTCGAGCGGGGTATCACCAAATTCGCGTGGCTGATCAAGACATCCATAAGACAGCTTTTAGGACGCATCATGGTCACTACGAGTATCTCGTCACGCCGTTTGGGCTATGTAATGCACCATCTACGTTTCAAGGTGCGATGAACTCAATTTTTCAATTATATTTGCGAAAGTTCGTTTTAGTATTTTTCAATGATATCTTGATTTATTCACGAACTTGGGATGAACACTTGCAACAACTTCAATTGGTGCTTAAAATTCTTGAGGATCATCAGTTTTATATTAAACCCTCTTAAGTGCGAATTTGGGAAAGAATCGGTGGATTACCTTGGTCACATATTACGGTGGAAGGGGTTAAGGTCGATTCGAAGAAGATCGAGGCAATGCAGACTTGGCCTCGACCGACTAATGTTACTGAACTTCGGGGGTTTTTGGGGTTAACTGGATACTATAGGAAGTTCGTGCAAAATTATGGCACGATAGCGCGACCTCTAACGAGCATGACCAAGAAGGGACCATTTGTATGGACTGAAGAGGGCGACAAGGCGTTTAAGGAACTAAAGCAGGTCATGATGATCACGCCGGTACTCTCAATGCCGGATTTTGACAAGAAATTTGAGGTGCACACGGATGCCAGCGATTACGGAATCGGGGCGGTATTAGTGCAAGAAGGTCGACCGTTGGCTTATCTGAGCAAGGCTTTGGGAGTCAAGAAGTTTGAGTGGTCAGTTTACGTTAAGGAGTTAATGGCGATAGTTGAAGCGGTGCGAACGTGGCGACCATATCTTTTGGGAAGGAAATTTTTGATCGTAACAGATCAACAACCGTTGAAACATCTTCTTGAGCAGCGGATTGTCACACCGGAGCAACAAAAGTTCGTCGCAAAGTTAATGGGGTTTGAATTCGAGATTTTATATCGACCAGGAAGACAAAATGCTGTGGCGGATGGGATTTGATTCGGGCAGAGACGTGCAAGGATCCAATGTTAGAAGAGTTGAGGTTAAAGATTGAACAGAAGGATGAAACCAAGTTAGAGGAGTATGAAGTTAGGGATGGAATGATATTATTTCATGGCAAGGTGATGGTACCCAAGGTGGACTTTTTACGTAAGGAAATTTTGGCTTTTTTTCATGATTCATTAATAGGAGGCCATTCGGGAATTTACAGGACATGGTCACGCATCACGTCTACCTTTTATTGGGCTGGGGTTAAGTCGGATGTGAAGAATTATGTGGCACAATGTGATGTATGTTAGCGGGTTAAGACGGATTCGCGCAAACCAAGTTGACTTTTGCAACCATTACCCGTCCCGAGTCGTATTTGGGAGGATGTCACGATGGACTTCATTGAAGGATTGCCTACGTCTAATGGATTTAATGGAATCGTAGTGGTGGTGGACCGGCTAACTAAGTATGCGCACTTTATTCCTATTGTTCATCCCTACACTGCTAAATCGGTTGCTCGTTTGTTCGTTGAGTACATAATTCTTTTGCACGGGGTACCATGTTCTATTGTTACGGATCGTGACCAGATTTTCATAAGTAATTTCTGGAGAGAATTCTTTAAGCTGCAAGGGACGAAGCTAGCTATGAGCTCCACTTATCATCCTCAAACGGACGGTCAAACGGAGGTGACTAATCGCACACTAGAACAATACTTGCGTTGTTATGTTCATCAAAACCCGAAGAAATGGGAAGAGTATTTGCCTTGGGCGGAATATTGGTATAATATGACCTTTCACGCGTCTACTCGGTTTACTCCATTTGAATTAGTTTATGGAAGGCCACCTCCACATCTTATTAATTACGAGAACAATAGTTCGCTCAATGCGGAAGTTGATCGGGAGTTGTATGAACGTGATTTGATGCTAAGTGAATTAAAGGAGACTTTGCAAGAGTCAATCGGAAGATGAAGGAGAATTACGATGCAAAGCGACGGGATGAAGTTTTTGAAGCAGGTGACTTGGTGTATCTAAAATTAAGGCCACATCGTCAGCAAAGTATTTCGCAAAAGGCACTTTACAAGCTGGGAAGTCGATATTATGGTCCATTTAGAGTTGAAAGGTGAGTTGGCGAGGTGGCGTATCGTTTGGAGTTGCCATCGGATGCGCAAATACACCCGGTAGTGCACGTCTCACAATTAAAGAGAAGACTTGGTCCCGAAATTGAACCTAGAAATGGGTTGCCGGCGGTGAATACCGATGGGAACATAATTATTCGGCCACGAAGGGCTTTGGATTATCGTCAAGTAAAGAAAGGGGCAGGTTGCGTTGGGAGGTTTTGCTTGAATGGGAAGATTTGCCATTAGAAGAAGCAACTTGGGAGCATTTGGGAACGATGCGAGAACGTTTTCCGAAATTAGTCCTTGAGGACAAGGACAAACTTGAAGGAGACGGGAATGAAGCGAACGAGGGTCGCGGGCTAAAGAATGCATACAATCGGGCTAGGCGGGCTAGGCTAAGGGAAGCGGCGCAAGGCCCGACCCAATAGAAGGGACCCGCAATATGGTTGAAGTAGGCGGCAAGTAGGATTGGCAAGAATTGAAAGATATTGTCCTACTTTTATGAAGATACTCAAGATATTCAAGATGAGATTCAAGATGCGTGTGAATCTTTGCAAGATTCACCAAGATTTACTTTTTGCTCTTTTATTTTTCGGTTATTTTCATATCTTTTAGATTAGGATGAATTTGGTCTTTTTTCTTAGTTTTTTGGTCCTGACTCTATTTATAGGGTTGCAACTGGACGTTTTTTTTTCTTACGTTTTAATAATATTTTCTCTTGGCAATTTTGTCAAACCTAATTGTTTCTTGCCAACCTGAGTTGGGGCAACAATTATTATCGTTCTTGCGTATTATTCGTGTTTTACGATCGCGGTTCTTATCAACCCTCAAGAACTTTTCAAGAAAATTCTGACCAGCTTCAGCAAAGAGAATTGCGAGAAGGTTATGGCGACTATGTGGGCTATTTGGCGCTGCCGTAATTCAGCTGTGTGGGCTGACAAATTTTTTACTCCAGCTGAGGTTACTTACATGGCGGCTTGGGCGCTGAAGGAGTGGAAAGAGGTGCGACAACCACTATTGCAACCTCGTCAAGCGTCGGCTTGTCAAAAATGGCACAAACCACCGAGTGGATTTCTGAAATTGAATGTAGACGCTAGTTTTTTCACGGATGAGCTGCAAACAGGAGTTGGCATGGTCATAAGATATGAAGAGGGGTATCATGTGTCGTCCAGAATAATGATTCGCGGCGGGTTGTTACAGATAGAGGAAGGGGAGGCGTGGGGTGTTTTAGAAGCTATCCAATGGGCTGCAGAGCTAGGACTATGTAATCTTACTATCGAGATGGATGCCCAGATGGTCCGGGTGAATTGGATGATTCCGCATTTGGTGACTTTATTAGAGTTGGAAACATACGGGACTAAATTGAAACATGTGATATATACGGGACCTTTTCAATAATGGTGCAAAGTTACGGGACCATTTCGATTTAAATCCCTTTCCAACTCTATTTACTGTTGAAAAGGTCCCGTATATATCACACTCCCCTAAAACGACGTTGTTTTTGGGTAGTTTGACTGGTTTCCTGTTATTTGGGACTAAATTGGCACAAATTGAAAACATACGGGACTAAATTAAAACATGTGATATATACGGGACATTTTCAATAAAAGTGCAAAGTTACGGGACCATTTCAATTTAAATCTCGAGTTGGAAAAGAGTTATTGAAAGAGAACCCAGGTTATTGCATTAAATAGGTTTGTCGTAAAGTCAATATTTTGGCTCATACATTTGCTAGGGTTGCATGTCGTTTTGAGAGTCCTCATAGTCGGGTTGAGCCTCCGAGATTTGAAGATGGCCTTCTCGACTGGTGCACTTCGTGCACGTAACTTTTTTTGGTTTCAAAGTATTTTTTAAACAGTGAAAACTTTTATGCATAATAGTGATAATTTTTACATATAATAGTGATAAAGTTCATGTATAAACTTGATTTACAAGAGTGTTACTCTTTAAAATACTGGTGCACGTGATGCACATAAAATTTAACTTTTCTAAATATAATAGATGTCATTCTGACATTTTCTATCCCCACCATCTTACATATACTCTTAACATGGTCATTTAAAATTTAAAATTTAAAATTACCTATAAATATGTATATGAATTGCTAGCCAATAATTATTTATTAAAATTAAATTTGATATAAAAAATATTCTTAATTTATCAAAAAAAATTGGGTAAATTGCAGAAGTGGTCTCATGTGAATTTTACGTCTGTAGTTTTAGTCTCACGTTCTCTTTTAGTCATTTTTTATGCAGAAATTGTCACATTCGATATTTATTTTAACAATTTTGGTTCCAAGAGAATTTTTTTTAAAAAAAATTGGTCCTAAAAATTCCTCTGTTTTATGCTTGTAAAATCCTATGGATCCATTTTTATTTAAAAAAAAACTACCATTTTTATAAGGTCAAATTCACATGGGACAATTTCTGCAATTTACCTAAAAAAAATTCAAAATGACCTTAAGAAAAAAATAGGAGGGATTACCCTTATACTTAACTATCAATACCCAAAAAATTATATAAAGCGATGTTGCAATCATACGGAGATACTAGAAAAACATCTTTGACCTAGAGGGTTTCTAATAGTCTTAGTTACCAAGATAAAGTATATTTGTAAATCGTTTGAATCTTTAGATTTAAAATTAATATTTCATTCTTGCGATGCATAGATTAAAAGTTAGAAGAATTTTTTAAATATATATTATTAATAAATTAAGTATATAATTGATATTTCTTATAATTATTTTTGGAGTTATTGAAAGTAGAGGGAGTAAATTGAGGAGAAATGGCACAGTTTTTATGAAGAGTGGAGAGAGAGGAAATGTGGAAAATAATAAATGAGTGAGCGGGAAATCTTTTACACAGTTTTTAGAGTATAATTAACCGAGTTTTTCGGGGAAAAGAACAGAAGAAAAGGTATAATTATCCGAGGATGAATGTACATGTATAATGAGAACCCTTTTTTTATTGAGAAGTTCAAGGGTTTTTCATGGGTCGTACGTTCTTGAGATGCGAATCGTTTAATTTGTCAATATATATCATTCAACATTGCTAACACTTCAGTGACTCTACAAATTCTGTCATTCTCGTGATATTGGTGATAATGGCGAGGAAAGGAAGCATGAGTGCTATTGGAATTGATTTGGGAACGACCTATTCGTGTGTGGGAGTGTGGAAAGACGATAGAGTTGAAATTATAACTAATGACCAGGGTAACCGAACGACGCCGTCTTATGTCGCATTCACAGACGCAGAACGCCTAATCGGAGATGCTGCCAAGAATCAGGTGTCGCTGGACCCTGTCAATGCTGTTTTTGGTAGGTCTCTGTTTTCTGAGTTTTATATATGCGTTACTGATTTTAAAGTCTTAGGGTTTTACTTCATTTTGTTTGCATTATTGAAGTCTTAGGGTTTTACTTTATCTTGATTAGGCGATTGTTGTTTTTGGTAAGTCTCTGATTTCCAAGTTTGATATGCATTGTTGAAGTTTTACAGTTTTATTTCATCTTGATTAGGCGATTGTGGTTTTCTGCAAGTCTCTGTTTTCCAAGTTCTGTATATGCATTGTTAGGGTTTTACTTCATCTTGATTAGGCAATTTCGAATTTAGGGCATGGAAGTTCCAATTTCTGCACAATGCTACTTCCCTATTAACCCGAATTTTAGGGGTTATGAATACGACGAAAGCGTTGTTCAGTTGTTCAATTCTCTGTTTGTTCTGTTAAATTGAATGTTGTTTGATCTCGGATGCAGATGCTAAACGGTTGATTGGGCGTAGATTCAGTGAGTATTCCGTACAGAGCGACATTAAGCACTGGCCATTCAAGGTAGTCCCTGGAGCCGGCGACAAGCCGACGATTGTGTTAACTTACAAAGGCGAGGAGAAACGCTTCTTTGCAGAGGAGATTTCTTCAATGGTCCTTACTAAGATGAAAGAGATCGCCGGAGACTTTATCGGAAAGCCGGTGAAGGTGGCCGTGATCACAGTGCCTGCTCACTTCAACGACTCACAGCGTCAAGCAACCAAGGACGCCGGCTTCATCTCGGGCCTTGATGTTAGGAGGATCATTAATGAGCCAACTGCCGCCGCCATTGCCTACGGTCTGGATAACAAGACTTCTAACTCCAAGAATGTCCTCATTTTCGATCTTGGGGGTGGTACATTTGATGTCTCTATTCTCAACATCGAGGAGGGGAATTTCACAGTGAAAGCCACTGGCGGTGATACGCACCTTGGAGGCGAGGATTTCGATAACAGAATGGTGAATCATTTTGTCGGGAAATTCAAGGAGATGCATAAAAAGGATATGAGTGGGAACCCTAAATCATTGAGGAAATTACGAAATGCATGTGAGAGGGCGAAGAGGGTGCTTTCATCGACAACTGGGACTAGGATAGAAATCGAGGCTCTGTTTGAGGGGATCGATTTCTATATGGGTGTTACTCGAGCTCGATTCGAGGAAATGAACATGGATCTATTCAAAAAGTGTATGGATACAGTGGAGAGCTGTTTGAAGGATGCAAAGATGGATAAGAACAGTATTGATGAAATTGTTCTGGTAGGGGGTTCAACCAGGATCCCCAAAGTTCAACAGCTTTTACAAGATTTCTTCAATGGTAAAGTGCTCTGTAAGGGCATTAATCCCGACGAAGCAGTCGCGTATGGCGCTGCTGTTCTGGCGGCGATGCTGAATGGAGAAGACCACCAGAAAGTAAGAGATGTTGTTCTCGTAGATGTTACTCCATTATCGCTTGGTGTTCACACTAAAGGGGGTGTGATGACTGTTGTGATTCCGAGAAACACTACAATTCCGATAAAGAAGGAGCATATATTCACGACTGTTGTTGATTACCAGCAAGTTGTAGATATTTATGAGGGTGAAAGAGCGATGGTCAATGATAACAACCTGCTGGGAAAAATTGAGGTCACCGGATATCCGCTGGCACCAAGATGCGTTCCACAGATCAACGTGTGCTTCGACATTGATTCGGACGGAAAATTGGAGGTGTCAGTGGGGGAGATAACGACTGGGAATAATGATAGAGGGTTGTCCACTGAGGAGATTAACAAGATGGTGGAAGAAGCTGTCAAGTATAAGTCTGACGATGACAAGTTTAAGAAGAAGGTGGAGGCCAAGAATTCATTTGAGGATTATGTGTATTGGGTCAGGAAAAACATTAAAGATGCTAAGATTTCTAGTTCTTGTAAAAGGCAGATGGAGGATGCGATTAAAGTGGCTATACAGTGGCTGGAATCGGACCAGATTGTGGAGGCCGGTGAGATTGATGATATGAAGAAAAAGCTTGAGGGTGTTTATAACTCGTTAATGGCTCAGGGCGGCAGTAGTGATGCAGGCCCCAGGATTGAAGAAGTAGAGTAAGATGAGAGTACTGTTCTTATTTTGATGCATCTTTTCTCTTTCGTGCTTTTCTGACTTTTAGTTTTTTTATTTGCTTTTTGAAACTGGAAACCATGTCTGGCACTGCGCTAAAAGTTTTTGGTGTTCAAATCTTATTTTATGTTATGATATTAATGGTTTCTACAGTAATCTTGGATTAAGGATTTTCTTAACTTTTTTAGTAGAAGAGAATTTCTTTTTGAGTCATACTATTTTAAAACCTAATTAGAATCAAATTAATACTCAAACTATGGTAATTTGATTAAATCTTAAGTTGGAAATAGACTAATGTTTTAGCATATGAAGATTCGCATGACAGAGGAAACATTTTCAAATAAAGTTTGATTACATGTGAATAGATTAAAGGCAAGTTTTCGTGAAATTTGTTCACACTGAAATTGATTATATTTTTATTGGCATGAACTTTTAGTTATTACAATTAATACTCTTTATACGTATAAGTCACATAATTCAGTTATCAGTATTAACACTTTTATTATAATATAAGTCACACAATTCAGTGTTATGTGTATTACCTTTTATGTACAATAAAATCTCAATAAATTAATAATCTTAGAACCATGAAATTTTATTAATTTAAAGAGATATTAATATATCGATAAATTAATATTTTATTAATTAAAAGAGAAATTTTTCAAATTCTGCAAATTTTATACATATGTATTAAAAATAAATGAATTCATATATATTTAATTGATTATATTCATGCATCAGCTAATTCTTTGTAACTAGCTAAATATATTTTTAAGTATAATTTATTGTATTCAATTAACTATTATATTCTCTTTAAAAAAAAACTATTATATTGATGAACGCATGTAGCAATTCATTGGAATTATTTAAATAAACATGTTTTCATGGACGCATGTATCAATTCATCAAGTGAAACAAACTTTGAAGAAAGCCTACATGAGCTTGAGAATATGGTCAAGGATATTGGTTATCGCAATGAAATGGACGTCAACAAATTGGTGGACTATCCAGGTGAAAATGTTGAATGTTCAATGGTTCAAAGTTTAGCCCACCTGGCCACTGGGCTCCTCAATTGAGTGGGAGACCCAAGTTTGATTCCCTTTGGTAACGAATTAGAGTATGGGAGTTATAAGGTGGCTTGGTGAATTTGTGGACTGCTTGGTGTACTAACTACTAACAACTAACTTTGTCCGATAAAAAAAAATAGAGAAAGGATATAATAGGAAAGAAATGGGGTGTGTTTAGTAATACAATTAAATTTTTAAATTTTATTGGGGTGTGCTTAACAAATGGGGTGTGTTTAGAGGATTTTAGGGTGTGTTTAGTGGCACTAAAAAAAAATCAGATTGACAAATTTCTCAAATTCGAAGAATTACTATGAACATAAAAGAAGAAATCATTTATAACTAATTCAAAATTCAAACTACTAACAACTAACTTTGTCCGATAAAAAAAAATAGAGAAATGATATAATAGGAAAGAAATGGGGTGTGTTTAGTAATAAAATTAAATTTTTAAATTTTATTGGGGTGTGCTTAACAAATGGGGTGTGTTTAGAGGATTTTAGGGTGTGTTTAGTGGCACTAAAAAAAATCAGATTAACAAATTTCTCAAATTCGAAAAATTACTATGAACATAAAAGAAGAAATCATTTATAACTAATTCAAAATTCAAATTACTTACCTCAATATTCCCTATAATATATAAAATAAAAGGATGAGAGTGATCACAATGAACAAAAAAAAGAAGAAAAAACTCTAAATTAAAATTTTAATTTAATTACACAATTGCAACAATCATTCATAACCAATTCAAAATTACTTACATCAATACTCTCCTTAATATATAAAATTACTTATCTCAATACTCTCTACAATATACAAAATAAAATTAAATTAACAAATTTATTTAATTAGAAGAAATTACTTACCTTTACCTCAATACTTCATATGCTTTGCATCCTCACTGACGGCATAATCACTCAATGTCACAGTTCCATCATCACTTAACGTGTTTGGATCAAGCAAAACCTCAGGTTTTCCATCCAAACTATCCTGCAACACCAAAAGATTATTAATTTTGAACTTCAACATGGCTATTATTAACTACAATTTAAAACGCCACATAATATTCAAATTGAACTTAATATGGATTTATATGATACGCTTTTCAATATATATATTTTGATACGCTTTCACGTTATATGGACATTTATAAATAAATATGATAAAAATTTAAAACTTGATTTAATTAGGTATATTAAAATTTTAATTTAAATAACTTTTAATGAGAGTGCACGATTTTAAAACGAAATAATCTGGTTGAATTCGGCTTTGCGCAGACTGACGTGGTTTCGCCACGCTGAATCAGGTTTACCAATATATAGTATTAAGATTAAGATTAAGATTAAGATATATATATATATACTAGTTCGTAGACCCCGCGTATTACGCGGGGTTGAAATAATTTTAATGTTATAAAAAAAATTATAATGTTTTCATTTATTTATTATGAAAGGTTTCGCCACTCAAAAATGCTAATTATTTTTTTCTATTGTGAATGACAAACATTTATTATTCAAAAAAATTGAAAAATTAAGTTGTTTAAAAGATTTTAAAGAGTTATAGCTAATTATATCTTCGCAAGATTTGATATATATTTTTTTCAAACAAATATTTATTATACAAAATTTTTGAAAATAAAATCTAATTGTTTGTATATTTTACGACATCATATCTACGCAAGATTTGATTTATAATTATTTTTTTTTAAATCTAATTGTTATCATCATTTGATGTACTTGAGATTTTTAATTTATGATTTACTGATTATTGAGTAAATTGTAAAAATATTTCAATAATATAAGAAGAAAATATTATGATAGACAAAATATAAGTTAATATGACATATTTAAATTTACGTAAATGAATATATATATATATATATATATACTTTGCAAGAATATATATAAATAAACAATATATTGAAGTCATTCTATTCTATTGGAAGTATCGAGAGAAATTATCTTTATTTTCACATTTTTTGATTTTATTTATGTAAGTTGTAGGACGAAAATCAAGATTTAAAAATTCATAGAAAAAAATTCGAAAGTGTGTAAGTTACTGGATAAAAGTCAAAATTATAAATATAAGTTCAAAATAAAAAAGTGACAAAGTTATCTTTATTCGCTTAACATGTAGAGGAAGATGTGATTTTTAGCAACTTGGGAATATTATGGTATTTGGCTTGACAATTTGGACAAAAAGTCTGTAAGTTACATGATGAAAAAAAAAATCCATTAAATAATTAAAATATCATAACCAGATAAACAACACAACAAATATTTATAGCTGATATGATTGTTTTAGCAATGAATTTGATAAGAAAAATGAAGCAAATAAAGGCAAAACTTTAATACAATCATCAAAGTGGCGAGAAGTTTGCAGTTGGCTGCAAGACTTTCTACACAATCATCAATACAAAAATTATACATCTGAAGGCAAGTGTCTGCCACGTTTACTCATTACGAATAAACATTCATAACGAATTCATAACTCAAATTACTTACCACAATACTCTTTGCAATATATATAAAACGTGAATATTAATCGCTATGAACAAATTAGAAGAAACTCCTCCACAATTAATTCAACACTCGAATTACTTACCTCAATACTTCGTGCAATATTAAAAAAACTCCCTGCAAACGAATTAATAACTCAAATTACTTACCTCAATACTCCTTGCAATATATACAAAACGTAAATATTCATATCTATGAACAGATTAGAAGAAACTCATCCACAACTAATTCAATACTCAAATTATTTAACTCATCCGTGTTGGGATTATACTGGAAAGTATACTTTTACTTTGTATAATCAAAACTGAATTTCGAACTTATTTACTTAAATAAATTTTAAATATCATTCGAATGTTACATATATTTACTACATAACTGTTCAATAAATCGTACGTGTTATATTGTAGTTAATTTAGTGATACCAGATCACAGAAGATTAAATTAACAGTCCCTTGTAACTAAAAGTACACCATTCACGACCTAGATGGAAATGAACAACCCATCGTGAAAGGTTGAAGTGTAAGGCTCGGATTGGCTTGTCTTGACCAAGAGATTACACTAGTGCATGACTGATGCACTGAATAGGACCTACAGGAAGACAAATTCTTCAGAACTGGACAAGGAAGAATTAGACCTCAGTGGTTCGTTATTTCTTAATCTTCGTTCCTTAAATAGGATCACGTGTGGTTGGTAACTATTGCTTTGACTTATCATGGGTAGAGAATCAACGAGATTCAATACTTTTTATCTTGGACAATATTATTGGTCACATGCGATTGCTAAGATTTAATACGAAGAATCGTGTAGAAGTACGCTTGTTCGATTTGCCCCCTTGGGAGGTTCATAAGCTTTATCATACCAAATCTTGCAAGTGGAACTAGTTTCCGGTATAGATAATAATGTTGAACCGTTCCTTAACCAAGGACAAAAGATATTAATTAATGGAAAGTTATTTCAGTGGCTTGAATTAATTAATGGGCTAGATAATCTTAAACACGGGAAATAATAACCGGGAGCCATATTGACTGTAATATGGGTTAAGATGGATAGTGCAATATTAATTATGTAGTGGGATTAATTAATATTTATGAGCTTGAATAATATTGTGGCTCAATATTGATAATTCAAGATCCATTGGAAGGTCCAATCTTAATTCTCCTAAAGGCCCCCTAAGTAGCCCAACATATAGTCCAATAACTGAAAAAGGTGTTTAAAATAAAATAAATATTGTTGCCTTATTTTTCCATGAATTTCGAAAATTATGGATTAAAAGGGGAGAAATATTTTCTTTGAATTTTGTTATGGAATGAAGATATGTATTCTTGGAATACAAGATTATCTCATTAAATTCAAGAAATCTCCCACTTGGTTATTCATAGAGAGTTTTCGAAAATTTTGAGAAAAAAGGGGAAAGAAAGATTTTCTTGATTTTCTTGAAAAGATATTATGAAAGATATGTATTTTTTGAAATACAAGAATATCTCATAAATTCAAGAAGATCCAAATCTTGGATTCTTGCCCCTATTTTTTGAGAATACTCCATAACTTGATGAGGTGAGATTTTTGTGGAATATTATAATTATGGAAAAAATAATATAGGAGATATATTCAAGATTTCTTGGAGATCAAGAAAAGATTTTCCCACATTGTTTTTTTTCCCCTAAAAATTCGACCACCACTCATCTATAAATAGGGGATGATTCTTTTATTCCCAAGTACAATTCCATGTGCTGGAAAAATTAGTAAATTCACAAAGGTGGCGCAACATAATTTATTTTCCTTTTGTTAATTGTTCGCAAGCGTCCTACCACCGGATAGTCGAGCAAGGATTAAGGGAATACTTGGAAAATTCTTTTGGTGTGTCTAATAAACAAAGTCATTGCCGTCCCAAGAGGTACATTCACGTAAACTCGTAGAATTCCGCATGCATAGGATTTACGGAATTAATTATATGCATGATTTGTTATTGGATTATTATTTGAATTAATATAGGATTAATTCATGCTAGTAATAATTATAAGAATTAAATTTGTATTTAAATATTCATCCCGAATAGATCTGTGCAACTTATTCCCCAACAAGCGCATCGAGCCACGGTTTAGCTCAATTTTAAATTGTAATTTAATTCGCTGTCATTAAATTTGAAATTGGATAGTAGAATTGCTAGATCTGTTTTGTAGGTATCCAATTGTCATGGAATTTAATGTGTTTATTTATGCATGCATATAAATTGTGGTTTTAATTCGATTCATTCGAATTCGTTTTGCCTTGTGAGAAAATCCACGAGTAGATTAGAATTTGTTTGATTTGATCAATGTAATAGACTAGTCTAGATCTAGGTTTATTTATTTTTTTTGTAAATAAATTGTAACCGGATCGAAATGGAGCGAGACGAAGAATTAAAGGATAAAATCGAGAACCAAACGTGGCGGCATCGTCATGTAAACGTGCTAAGGGAGGCACACGCTACGACGCGACGCTGCTACAGCACGCACGGCTCGGGCTAGGCCGAGGGCCGAGCGCTAGATCGATCCACGCGCCCGACGGGCGGGCGATAAAAGACGCTTGCAAAGGCGCTGGCGGGATCGGCGGATCGAGGCGATGAAAGACGGGCGCTGGCAGTGGACGCGACGATGCCGCCGAAGTTCCACAGGGCGCTACGATGAAGGCTGGTACACGCGCCGCCGCCGAAGCCTTAACGAGGCCGACGCTGGCGATGCTTCGCCGAGGTCGCTGAAATAAGCCGGGCGATCAAGATCGCCAAAGGCGCCGCGCGCGGTTGTTTTCGCTAAAGGGGCTAGCCGGATGCGAGGCGTGCATCCCGATCAAGAAGCTACTTGGCGTGGCGTTCGAGACGGAGTTCTTTTTCGAGACGATCGAGTGGGAGAAATTCAAGACTGAGTTTCTTCAAGATCAAGCCAAGAAAAATCAAACCATGACAATTGGATAATTTGTGCTCAATATGTTTATTTTTCTGCTTTGCTTGATTTATTATTGTGTTATCTTATGCTTTATTTAATTTATTTAAATGTGTTTGCATGAGAGTTGCCCAATGAAAAATCTCACCTTCAAAAACTACTAAGTATGTTTAAATAATTAATTGACAATTTTATTCCGAAAAATAAAATTGAATTAATTTTGACCTCCATGATTTATTTATTTGTGAATTCTTTTGGAGAAATTCCCCACACGGGACGGTCAAAAGTTAGCTTTCACATGAATGAATTCCAAATGGATGATTGTGGATTATTACTAGTGGCGACGATGACCCTCCCCACGAGGCTCGTTCAAAGCGAAATAATAATCCTGTATTTAATCATGGTTATTACTTAGGTATAAAATTGATATGCATATACTTCCCCGAAGTCCCTGTCAATTTTATATTGGTCAAGTGGGAGCCAACTATTAATCTGGATATTAAAGGTTTGTAATTGTCCTTGTTTGTAACATGCTTGAATGTGTTTAAATAATGACCCACCCCACGTGGCTTATTTAAACTATTTTGAGATGTTGGCTGATGCATGTTCATATTTTTTTTGAGATTTTAATATGAAACATGTGATCAAACCTTGTGATATAATTGTGCTTGTGCATATTATTTATTTATTTCAGTTCAGCATGTCGCAACCTTTTAATCCACTGTTAATATACTTAAAGTCAATACAATATGTATGGAAACTATATTGGAAACGAAAAATTATTGTCCTAACTGCACAAAAGCACAAGTGGATTCCTGACACACCAAAATCAGATGAGCCAACTGACGAGTCAAAAATGTGGGACCCGTCAGATCACCTTGCGAGAGATGTCGTCGCAAACCCGTAAGGGATTACGTCCTCAAAAATTGATGGTCCATCTGAACAAACTTGAGGTTCTGAGTGCAGATTATAATCTGGAGACTCGGATGAATTTGGTATTTCACTCTCTGCCCAAAAGTTTCTGAGCATTTTGGCCTCGCTAGCTGATTTGTTGCAAGCTTTGGTCTCGGCAGAGATGTTGATGGGGCACCAAACTCAAGCTTAAACTGCAAGTGGTTTGTCTTCATTTTCTAGGCCAAGTGGAGGCAAGAAAAAGAAGAGGACCAAGAGCCATAAGCAATAAAACTCAACTGTTGCCAAGGGCAATGGTAAGATGAGGAATGCTTGTAGTGTCAAGGAAAATCCAAAGAGGAAGTGCTTAAGATGCGGTGAGAAAGGACATTGGAGGTCAGCCTGTTCCAATCTCAAAAGGGACGAAAAGAAAGGTAATTCTCACGCACTAATTGTTGAAACTTGTTTAGCGGTGTATACTTCTCATTCGTGGGTAGTTGATACGAGATCCACTAATCATGTTTGCTTCACGGGTTCAAACTGATCCGACAACTTAGTGGGAGTGAGATCCTCATCACACTGGGCAATGTTACGAAAGTAGCGGTTATTGCAATGCTACGTAAGTAGCAGATATTGCAATGCTACGTAAGTAACGGTTATTGCAGTACTACATGAGTAGTGGTTAAAGCAGTGGGAGAAGTGCACCTGTCTTTTGAAGATAAAGTTTTTTTTGAGATTATCTTTATGTTCCCAGTTTTAGAAAGAATTCACCCTCAGTTTCTAAAATTCGATTAAAGGACACTAAGTTTCTTCTAATAAGAATGACATCATTTCTTGAAATGATGAGTGTATCTGTTATGGGACATTGGTCAAGTAATCTCTATACAATTAACTGTGCACACCACTCACGAAATGCATCCGATAACACATCAACTGTTTCCGATAAAAGAAAACGTTCATCAGAAGTGAATGAGACACTTCTATGGCATCTAAGATTAGGTCATATAAATCCAAAGAGGATCCAAAGGTTGGTGAAAGACGGTTCTCTGGAGTTTCTCCAAGTTGAACCAATTCCAACCTGCGAATCATGTTTGGAGGGTAAAATGACCAAGAGGGCATTTGGAGCAAAGGGGAATAGAGCCAAAGAAGTGTTAGAGATCGTTCACACAGATGTATGTGGTCCAATGTCAACCAAAGCAAGAGTAGGTTATGAGTATTTTGTCACTTTTATTGATGATTACTCAAGGTACGGTTATATTTTCCTTATGAAGCATAAATCTGAGACCTTTGAGAAATTCAAAGAATTTAAGGCTCAAGCAGAGAATCATAGGGAAAAACGTATCAAGTCTCTAAGATCCGATCGTGGAGGCGAATACCTCAGCGATGAGTTTTTGAACTACTTATCTGATGAAGGGATTGCATCCCGCTAACTGCACCCGGAACCCCTTAAAAAAACGGGGTTGCAGAGCGAAGAAACATAACTCTTTTGGAAATGGTTAGATCTATGATGAGTTATGTGTATCTTTCCAAGTCGTTCTGGGGTCATGCCTTGGAAACAGCAGCCTACATTCTGAACTTGGTGCCATCCAAATCGGTTTCCAAAGCTCCCAAAGAATTGTGGACCGGGAGCAAGCCTAGTTTGAGACACATGAGGATTTGGGGGTGTCCAGCCTACGTGTTGGACAAGGAAGCCGAAAAATTGGATCCTCGATCAGAATTAAGGTTGTTTGTGGGATACCCCGAGGGAACAAAAGGGTGTATGTTCTATGGCCCCGAAGATCGAAAGGTGGTAAAAAGCACCCACTTTAGATTTTTGGAAGAAGACTATATGAACGAAAGAAGATCCAGAAGTGAGATTACCTTAAATGAGCTAAGGGGGCTAACCTCAATGCCAACTGTACAAGATGACATACCAAACGACACACTTACACAACTGAAACCTCGTCGTAGTGGGAGGGTTGTGAAACAACCCGAGAGATTCATGGGGATAGGAGAGTCCTCGGACTTGATTCCCGGACAAGACGAATCAGACCCATGGACATATGACGAGGCAATCCAAGACAAGGATGCAGATTCTTGGCAAACAGCAATGAAAGCCGAAATGGGTTCTATGTATCATAACTGAGTGTGGGAGCTAGTCGAACCACTTAATGGGGTTAAACCCATTGGTTGCAAGTGAGTGTATAAGAGAAAAAGAGGACCGGACAGGAAGGTGGAAACCTTCAAGGCAAGACTCGTGGCGAAAGGTTATACTCAGAAAGAAGGGATCGATTATGAGGAAACTTTTTCGCCCGTAGCCATGCTCAAGTCCATCTGAATTCTCTTATCGATTGCTGCGCATCTCGACTTTAAAATCTAGCAAATGGATGTCAAGACAGCTTTCCTTAATGGAAGTCTTGATGAAGAGATCTATATGCAACAACCCCAAGGCTTCATTGAAAAAGGCCAAGAACACCTAGTTTGTAAGCTCATGAAGTCCATTTACGGACTCAAAAAGGCATCCAGAGCTTGGAACCAATGTTTTAATCATGTTATAAAGTCTTATGGGTTTGATCAAAACGAGTTCGAAAGTTGTGTGTACAAAAAGCGTGTCGGAACTGCATTGGTATTCTTAGTACTATACGTAGACGACATTCTGATCATCGGGAATGATGTAAAGGTGTTATCAGACATAAGGGCATGATTTTCAAAACAGTTTGATATGAAGGACTTAGGGGAAGCCGCACACATCCTTGGGATCAAGATCACTCGAGATAGCAAGAAAATGATGATAGGCTTATCGCAAGCTTCATACATAGACACTATCTTGAAACGATTCAGCATGCAGGATTCCAAGAAAGGCTTCGTACCTTTCAGACATGGAAACACAAAAGGAGATAGATGACATGAGTGCATTCCTTATGCTTCGGCTGTCGGAAAACTTATGTATGCAATGCTGTGTACGAGACCGGATATCTGCTTTGCCGTTGGCATGGTGGCAAGATATCAAAGTAACCTGGGGAAAGAACATTGGACGGCAGTTAAAAACATTCTGAAGTATCTGAAAAGAACTCAGGATAGAATGTTAATTTATCAGTCAGATAGTCCAATCCCCATTGGCTACACCGACTCGGATTTCCAATCAGACATAGACTCCAGAAAATCTACCTCCGGTAGTGTGTTTTGCATGGGGAAGGAGCCGTGACATGGAGAAGCGTCAAGCAGAAATGCGTCGCAGATTCTACCATGGAAGCCGAATATGTAGCTGCTTGCGAGGCAGCGAAAGAAGCGGTTTGGCTCAAGAACTTCCTAGTGGACTTGAATGCAGTTACGAATTTGCCCAGCAGAATCACTGTTTATTGTGACAATGCCGGAGCAGTTGCAAATTCAAGGGAACCAAGAGCCCACAAAGCCAGCAAACACATTGAAAGGAAATACCATCTTATATGAGATATCGTTAAGAGAGGAGATATAGATGTGGCAATGATAGCGTCAGAAGACAACCTAGCAGATCCATTCACAAAGGGTCTGCCTCTGAATACATTCGAGAGACATGTGGAAGGAATGGGTGTCAAGACCGTTGTCAATCTGCTTAGAGTATAAGTGGGAGAAATTATTAGGTTCGTGTAGGTGACATTAGATGTCACGAATTAGTAACTACACGAGACATGTTGTAGTATACTTAAAAGCAGACTTTGAGTATAAGTGGGAGATTGTTGGGATTATACTGGAAAGTATGCTTTTACTTTGTATAATAAAAACTGAATTTCGGACTTAGTTACTGAAATAAATTGTTTATCGCTGATGCTTTAAATATTATTCGAATGTTACATATATTTACTGCATAACTGTTCAATAAATCGTACGTGTTACATTGTAGTTAATTTAGTGATACCAGATCACAGAAGATTAAATTAACAGTCCCTTGTAACTAAAAGTACACCATTCACGACCTAGATGGAAATGAACAACCCATCGTGAAAGGTTGAAGTGTAAGGCTCGGATTGGCTTGTCTTGACCAAGAGATTACACAAGTGCATGACTGATGCACTGAATAGGACCTACAGGAGGACAAATTCTTCAGAACTGAACAAGGAAGAATTAGTCCTCAGTGGTTAGTTATTTCTTAATCTTCGTTCCTTAAATAGGATCACGTGTGGTTGGTAACTATTGCTTTGACTTATCATGGGTAGAGAATCAACGAGATTCAATACTTTTTATCTTGGGCAATATTATTGGTCACATGCGATTGCTAAGATTTAATACGGAGAATCGTGTACAAGTACGCTTGTTCGATTTGCCCCCTTGGGAGGTTCATAAGCTTTATCATACCAAATCTTGCAAGTGGAACTAGTTTCCGGTATGGATAATAATGTTGAACCGTTCCTTAATCAAGGACAAAAGATATTAATTAATGGAAAGCTATTTCAGTGGCTTGAATTAATTAATGGGCTAGATAATCTTAAACACGGAAAATAATAATCGGGAGTCATATTGACTGTAATATGGGTTAAGATGGATAGTGCAATATTAATTATGTAGTGGGATTAATTAATATTTATGGGCTTGAATAATATTGTGGCTCAATATTGATAATTCAAGATCCATTGGAAGGTCCAATCTTAATTCTCCTAAAGGCCCCCTAAGTAGCCCAACATATAGTCCAATAACTGAAAAATGTGTTTAAAATAAAATAAATATTGTTGCCTTATTTTTCCATGAATTTCGAAAATTATGGATTAAAAGGGGAGAAAGATTTTCTTTGAATTTTGTTATGGAATGAAGATATGTATTCTTGGAAAACAAGATTATCTCATTAAATTCAAGAAATCTCCCACTTGGTTATTCATAGAGAGTTTTCGAAAATTTTGAGAAAAAAGGGGAAATAAAGATTTTCTTGAAAAGATATTATGAAAGATATGTATTTCTTGAAATACAAGAATATCTCATAAATTCAAGAAGATCCAAATCTTGGATTCTTGCCCCTATTTTTCGAAAATACTCCATAACTTGATGAGGTGGAATTTTTGTGGAATATTATAATTATGGGAAAAAGAATATAGGAGATATATTCAAGATTTCTTGGAGATCAAGAAAAGATTTTCCCACATTGTTTTTTTCCCCTAAAAATTCGACCACCACTCATCTATAAATAGGGGGTGATTCTTTCATTCCCAAGTACAATTTCATGTGCTGGAAAAATTAGTAAATCCACAAAGGTGGTGCAACATAATTTATTTTCCTTTTGTTAATTGTTCGCAAGCGTCCTACCACCGGATAGTCGAGCAAGGATTAAATGAATACTTGGGAAGTTCTTTTGGTGTGTCTAATAAACAAAGCCATTGCCGTCCCAAGAGGTACGTTCACGTAAACTCGTAGAATTTCGCATGCGTAGGATTTACGTGAATTAATTATATGCATGATTTGTTGTTGGATTATTATTTGAATTAATATAGGATTAATTCATGCTAGTAATAATTATAAGAATTAAATTTGTATTTAAATATTCATCCCGAATAGATCTGTGCAACTTATTCCCCAACAATCCGTACAATATATAAAAAAATAACTCCCTACAATATACAAATAATTACACAATTGCAACAAACATTCCTAACAAATTCATAACTCCAATTACTTACCTCATTATTTCCTACAATATATATAAAATGTGAATATTAATCGCTATGAACAGATGATCAGAAACTCCTCCACAACTAATTTAACACTTAAATTACTTAACTCAATACTTTGTGCAATATAAAAAGACTCACTGCAATATACAAAATAATTACACAATTGCAATAAATATTCATAACTCAAATTACTTACCTCAATACTCCCTGCAATATAAAATAATAAAATCAAATTAAATAGAACAGGTCAAAAAAAATCTCCCCACAACTAATTCAACACTCAAATTACTTATCACAATACTCCGTGCAATATAAAAAAACTCCATGCAATATACAAAATAATTATACAATTACAATAAACATTCATAACCAATTCATAACTCAAATTATTTGCCTCAATACTTTCTGTCATATAAAATAATAAAATCAAATTAAATATACAACACAAAACCAGATTAAAAATTTTATAAAATTATAAATGAATTCATAACTCAAATTACTTATCCCAATACTCCCTGCAATATACAAAATATGAATATTAATTGCTATGAACAAATTAGAAGAATCTCATCCACAATAAATTCAACACTCAAATTGCTTACCTCAATACTTCGTGCAATATACAAAATAATTACACAATTACAATAAACATTCCTAACTTAAATACTTTAAATAATTTTTAATAAGAGTGCACAATTTTAAAACGGCATAATCTGGTTGAATTGAGCTTTGTTCAAACTGACGTACTACATAGGTTGAAAAATAAAATTTAAAAAAAAATTGCTTCGAAAATAAAAAACAAAAAACAAATCTTGTGTTAAACATAACAGGGCGTGAGTATATATATATAAAATTACCTATCTTCTTGAATTTATTGAATATATATAAGTACACACGGCTAATTAATTAATTTAATTAGATGACCGAAAAAAAAATCTTGTAATTAAACATGAGAATTGAGCGTGAATATATACAAGTACACACGGCTAATTAATTAATTTAATTTTATTAATAAATTAAAATTTTACTTTAAATAAATTTTAATGAGATTGCACGATTTTAAAACGAAATAATTTGGTTGAATTGGGCTTTGCGCAGACTGACGTGGTTCCGCCACATACGCTGAAATAGTTTTACCAATATATAGTATTAAGATTAAGATAAGATTAAGATATATAAATGTAAAAATTATATATTAAAATAAATTATTTTTTTAAGAAAAGGAAAATACAAAAAAAAAAAAAAGGCTAACGCATGATCAAAATCATTTTCCATCTCTCCATCAAGTCCCTAAATTCGAAATTTTTTAATTAACTTTTTATTTAATATGCATCATGTTACATTGATTGATTGATTCCCATAACCCACCCACCGATAATAGTAGACAAAATCGTAGAGGCGGGGTTATCCAAAACTGAAAAATAGTTGAAAGGATTACAAAGATGATTACAATCGTATCCTAAAATGATACAGAAAAGATATTAATGTTTAACATATCCATTATGCAAATCTATTCGTAATATATACAGTATTATATAATTCATCATTGCTGAAAATCTGAGTATTTCTACAAATTTAACAAATTCTCTGTTATTGAATCTCGTGATATTACAATTTTCTTTTGGTGCTGTTGGTGATAATGGCGGGTAAGGGAAACATGGCTGCTATTGGAATTGATTTGGCAACGACTTATTCGTGTGTGGGAGTGTGGAAAGACGATAGAGTTGAAATTATAACTAATGATTTATGTCGCATTCACAGACACTGAACGTCTCACTGGAGATGCCGCCAAGAATCTGGTGTCGCTCGATCCTGCCAATGCTGTTTTCGGTAAGTCTCTGTTTTCCGAGTTGTATATATGCACAATGCTGCATCTCTGTTAACCTGAATTTTGATTTAATTTATTCATATTCCAATTCTTTGATTGGGGATTACGGAGTTTTATATATGCATGGTTAAAGTTGTAGGTACTTGTTGTTTCGAATTTAGTGTATGGAACCAAAAGTATGCCCAATGCTACATCTCTATTAACCTGAATTTTTATTCTTCGATGTCATAGCGAGTTGTTTAATCAATCGTGTCCTCTTAATTCCTGTTAGTTGTGTTAAATTGAATGCTTTGTTCATCCGATACAGATGCTAAACGGTTGATTGGGCCTAAATCCAGCGAGTATTCCGTACAGAGCGACATTAAGCACTGGCCGTTCAAGGTTTTCGATCTTGGCGGCGGTACATTTGATGTGTCCATTCTCAACATCGAGGAGGGGATTTTCGAAGTGAAAGCCACGGGTGGTGATACGCATCTTGGAGGCAGGGATTTCGATAACAGAATGGTGAATCATTTTGTTGGGAAATTTAAGGAGATGCATAACAAGGATATGAGTGGGAACGCTAAGTCGTTGAGGAAACTAGGAAGAACGTGTGAGAGGGCCAAGAGGACGCTTTCATCGACAACTGTGACCAGGATAGAGATTGAGGCTCTATTCGAGGGAATTGATTTCTATACGGATATTACTTGAGGAGATGAACATTGATCTATTTAAACAATGTATGGAAACGGTTGACAACTGTTTGAAGGATGCAAAGATGGATAAGAGGAGTATTGATGAAATTGTTGTTGTAGGCGGTTCAACCAGGATCCCCAAAGTTCAGCAGGATTTCTTCAATGGTAAAGAGCTCTGTAAAGGCATTAATCCCGACGAAGCCGTCGCTTACGGCGCAGCTGTTTTGGCGGCGAACCTGAATGGAGAAAGCCACCGGAAGGTGAGAGATGTTGTTCTCGTAGATGTTACTCCATTGTCGCTTGGCATTGAAACTAAAGGGGATGAGATGAGTATTATGATTCTGAGAAACACAAAGATTCCGACAAAGAAGGAGGAAATAGTCTTGACCATTGTTGATTACCAGGAAGATGTACACATCAATATTTTCGAGGGCGAAAGAGCAAAGACCACAGATAACAACCTGCTCGGAGAATTTTGGCTCACGGGAATACAGCCGGCGCTAAGAGGCGTTGCGCGGATCAAGGTGTGTTGATTCCAACGGAATATTGGTGGTCTCGGCAAGGGAGATGTCTTCTGGAAAGAAGAACACGATAACAATTACAAATGATAAGCGGAATATTGGTGGTCCGCAGAGGAGATTAACAAGATTGTGGAAGAAGCTGACAAGTATAAGTCTGACGATGACAAGTATAGGAAGGAGGCCAAGAATGCATTTGAGGATTATGTGTATACTAAGGAAAAACATTAAAAATGATCACATTTCTGCTTCTTATAAAAAGCAGATCGAGGATGCGATTGAATCGGCTATACAGTGGCTGGAATCGGACCAGACTGCGGAGGCCAGTGAGATTGATCATAACAAAAACGAGCTCAAACGTGTTTATAACTCGATAATCGACAAGATTAATTATGGCCGCAGTGCATTAAGGCGAAAATGGGCAAAATTTCTGCTAAGATTGAACAAGTAGGGTAGGATTCGAGTATCTGTTTGTTGATGCGTGATTTCTCTTTCTTGTTTTCTGATTTTTCTCGTTAGTAGAGTGAATCTGTTCTTATTTTGACGGGTCCTTTCTCTTGTTTTTCTGATTGTATTTTTTTTATTTTTTTCACATTTTTCGTTTGCTTGGAAATTGGAAACGTATCTGGCATTACGTTGAAATAGAAGGATTTTTTTTTTTTTCGCGCTCAAATCTTCTTTTATCTTTAATTGCACTAAAACTCATTAAATTAATATCGAAATTGAGTTTAAATTTCCGAACTTCTTTTTGTTGCACCAAATTATCAAGTTTTTCAGCACACAAAACAATGAACTAATTTTTCAAGTCAATTTTTTCTCGATATTTTACATTTGCTTAGCATGTAATTTTTTAAAGTGTATTTCCATCAAATATTGTGTACTAATCACTAATTCTTTCTCCTTCGCCAATTTAACAATCGATTCACGAGCCCAAGACTTAGAACTGGATTTTTTTTGTCTTTAAGCCCTAAAAACCGCCAATTTGAGAAGAAAAGGTCCACGAATCAATTACAAAATGGATGGGGAAAAACAATTAGTGCTTCATATACAGAATTTGACAGATTATCCTTCTTATCAATCACGTGCCACACCTTAAAAAAATTGTTCATTGGCTTGCGTGGAAACTTGATAGTTTTTACATTGTATAGTTCAATGCATTAAAAATAATTCGGTGATTTAAGTGCAATTTTGGTGATAATTTGATGGGTTTTATGCAATTAGGCCCTTATAATAATAGAAGATATTTGTACTTTTAGCCATAATTATATGCTCCCAGCATCACACGATGTTTTTAAACCCGGACTGGTCATTAAATCAAAAAATCAATTAGTTCATTGGGTTATTAATTCGACCGATTAAACCGTTGCAAAAAAAAATCAGATGACTCAGATATCTTTTAAATTTGAACAATGTTTCAAAATTAAATTATGTCCCAAACAAGATCAACAACAGCAAAATATGCGAACGTGCTATATCAAAATCTCAAAGCGTAAATCAACAGACACTTCAAGAGTAAAATTTTCGCATAAAAAGAATCGTGCATTTAATTCCTCATCAAGGTGGCCCTTATAACTCCAAAAATTACACTTCAGAGAGAATTATATTTTAGAGCAAATGGTTGTTCTTTCTGGCAATATAAACATATTCAGAAAGATAGTGCCAATTATGCTGTAATGGGCTTAAGCAAGAACAAGAAACTAGTTCAATCTCATCCACAAAAGGGGTAAATAAGTGAAGAAAATTCATCAGTTGAACTCACTGATTCAAACAAGACCCCTCTGTTTGAAGACTTCAAGCATTGCAGTGCCTATCTTTGCTGGTGATTCGACCACGGTAGCTCCTGCTTCTCGTAGGGTCTTAATTTTGTCTTGTGCGGTACCCTTACCTCCTGATACGATAGCTTCACATTCACGGAGAAGTTAATCGATCAAAATTGTGAAATGGAAATATTGTGATAGCAGAGGAAACTGAAAAAGATTTCAGATAAATTGAGCTGCTTGAGAGCTACTCAAGCAAAAGGAAGTCTTGCATGAGACCGTCTCATATATAAGATGTGATACTCTTGCATGTATTTGTGATACTTTTGAGATTTGTGTAACATAAAAATAGTTAAGAGTATCACGTCTCATACATGACACTGTCTTATACAAGTTTCTGTGCCCAGTCAATTATGCTAGGGTTGAAGAAGAAATTCTACTCGGGGTTCTCTTGCAGCTGTTTTTCTATAAATCAATTTAGAGAATTCAATTGTCTAGATGTTGAAATACATAAATTCATTTTTAGTTCAATCACGCGCTCAATCAGAGAATTCAAGCTTGAATTTATTCTCAAGCGCATACCTCAAATGTAAAGTGAATTGCCAAGTTTTGAATTGAGATAATAGTATAGAAATATTTTCAAAATATGACCTGCTACACTCCATTATTATACTGAAAAAATAAGCATTCATCATCATCATCATCTTATTGAAATGGTAAAAATAAAGAAATAAACTGCAGTGGAAAGGGATATCGATAGAACTGAACCAAAAGAAATAGCAGCTCTTCGTCTCTAAATAAAGCTACAATTGCAGTCAATTGAATTTCTCAACACTGTCCAAAAGGAAAAACTCAAGGCCCCAAAATCCTCACCCTCAAATACTAAGAATGTTAAATAGATAAGAGTTTATGGAATATATACCTCCTGCATGCCCCATTCTTCTTCCAGGTGGAGCAGTGAGTCCAGCAATAAATGCAACTACAGGCTTTTCAGTACCACTTGCCTGTAAAAGATGGAAAGTTAATTTCAAGTTTTCTTAAATATCAATATAGATTAAGGAATGCTAGTCTTTAATTTTACTAAAGAACAAAAGGTAGAAGCAAAGGCAAGTCAATACATATTGTATAATTTGTTCTTCACGTACAAAAGTGAGACTTGTTAAGACTCCACATTGTAGGATATGAAAACCCCAGTACTTAACATCACTTCTGAACACACATACCCACCCACCCTTTCCCCCCAACCCATCACACACAATTTACATTTCCGTTGTATTTATGGCATCTGTTTTTTACCATGATGTTATCAACATATATGTCCTATTACAAAATTTCTCCAGTCTTTCACCTTTATATCAAAGTCTGCAATAATCACTATAGCCTAATGGCTTGTATGGAGAGATTGCAGTGCCTTTGGGCATTTATTTTATTAAAATATTTAGTTAGAAGTTGTTTGAATACGATAATTTCAATTCATTCAGCATGACACCAGAGGTGTGGCATAAAATGGCATTATTTGTATATTAAACCAGAAAGAGACACTGTTTTAAGAGAAATGAACAAAGAGCAAGAGGATGGCGAGATATGCTTAAGAAGAGAACATGTATCTAGACTGTTTGGTTACAAGAAGATTGATATGAGCCATATATACACCCAGATAATATCCTAGTCAAGAACAAGCTCTAGAAGAAAACAATCTTCCAAATAAAGATTGATTTTTAAAAAATTACTGGACTTTTTACGAGCTGCCAATTCTCCTAGGTAGATTAACCAAATCCTAATAGGAAAGTTGTCAAACATAGCAAGCTAATATATCTACCGATAAAAACAACCATCCAGTTGAAATGTCGTACTTATTTACAAAAATAAGTAAGCGGAGAAGGGTCCGAACCTTAATCAAAGCAGCAGCATCCTCTTCTGCTGTGCCACCTATCTCACCAATAAGAACAATACCTGAATATGAAATGCAAATAAATTGAACATCAGCACTCACTTGAAACTTGACAACGGTTATAAATTAGTCACATCGGCCAAACACATCACATCAGATATTAATATGTACCAAAAACCATTGTGTGAAACGGAGAAACCCCAAATAATATCAGTTATCGTCTAAATATATAAACTGCTACGTGAATGAACTTGTACACTTCACCTTCTGTCTGTGGATCAGCTAGAAATTTTTCTAGGCAATCAACAAAATTTGTTCCATTGAAAGGATCCCCACCAATTCCAACGCATGTTGACTGTCCAAGGCCAACGGCGGTTGTTTGGAAAACCTAAAATGTACCAAACAAAGTCATCAATAGAGTTTCAAGTAACATATGTTGCATTCAGACAAATCAAGGCAAATATTCTCATGTCCAATTGAAACGATCTATGCGACCTAACAAGCAAGAGACACCCTAATTTTTCCACCAATAAAGGAAGATCTCTGCTATGTCAATGTCTTTAACAAGGAAAAAGAAGAAATAATTGAAGAATAGGGCATGATACTGTATGTCCTATTGAATATTGATATAGCTTGCCATTTTCGACATAACTTGGCCATTTCTCATTTACATTCCATTTCATCTTCATAGCCTTGGATTTTGACCAACAAATATCGCAATCCCATATTAATTTCCTACCCTTGGCATAGTCATTCATTGTTCAGTCTATTCTATTAGCACCTGGATCAACTCCAACAAATCAAATCCAAAAATAGCATGTAGCCCTTCTAACAATTGATTTAACAGGAGAACATGGGAGCTATTAGGTAAATAAATAACACTGTTGCCTGATTTCTAGGGGAATTCGCTTCCGGCTACAACATTACAGAAGGATAATAGCAATTTCATGACCTAAATCATAGTGGCTGCACATACTGTCAACTTCCAGAACTTTCTTGAAGGGAAAATCACTTATAAATAGCCATTCAACAATCATTTAAGTTCCAAACAGTTAAAAGCAACAGGTAATCAATGGAAATAAATTTGGGAAAAAAACGCACTTCCTTATGGGAGAATTAATAGTAGACATGTGGATTTAGTAAAGGATATAGATATTTGAAAAATTAAACAGTCCAAGTTTGAGTGAATCTCACCGCTTCATAAGTCAATGTACCAGATCGTGAAACAATTCCAATACGCCCTGGTTTGTGAATATACCCAGGCATGATTCCAATTTTGCACTCCCCAGGCTTGATAATACCGGGACAATTTGGACCAATGAGACGAGTTTTGGACTGCTTGTTAAGTGCAGCCTTCACACGAACCTGCAAGTGAGAAAGCAGAACTGTTGAAGCACAAGAACGCCAATCTAAGTTGGATACTTGGATAGAATTCACTGTCCATCAGATGCATGCCCGGACTAAGTCATGATAATAGTACAAGAGAACTATTTATGACTGAGATTGTGGAAACTATTCTATCTAAAGACCCATAGTTATTAATGGCGCAAGGCGCCACAAGGCGCGAAGCAGCGCCTAGCGCCTTAGGCGCGCGCCTGGCATCCCTGGAAAAAACAACATAAGACCTTGAAAATTTCTTAGTAAACCTAACCATGGAAGTAAACCTAAGTTAATCATACTAACATATAATTAACTAACAAGTTGAAGGTTAAAAACATATAAATCACACAAAATAAAGAGTAAAGACATAAACTTCAAACCATGGAAGTACGATAATAACAAACAGTAAATATCTAGCTTAATCACGAAATTAAAGACATAAATAGCAAACTAATCATCTCCATCAACGAATTCATCAAAAGCAAACTCCTCCTCCTCCTCCTCCTCATCATCATCATCATCATCATCATCATAACGTGGATCGTCGTCACGAAATTCTTCTTCCTCCACATCTTCACCTTCTAAGTTAAATTCAATTTCATCTTCATTTTCATCTTTATCTTCATCTCTAAGGCCGCTAAAAGATGATCCTCTCACACTCACACCCACACACTTGCCCTTGCCCTAAAAAGTGAATTTTGAAACTCTAGATGTGATTCACTTAAATATTAAGACTTAAGAGATAGTATTTTTTATAATTCTGATGTTATTTGACAAATAAAAAAATGTTTTTTTTTATTTCAAACCCTAGATGTACGCAAGGCACGCCTTAGGCGCGCCTTTTGTCCCAAGTCGAGGCGCCGAAAGGCGCTCCCAGGCTAGCGCCCAGAAAATCCCAACCGCCTGGGCCTATGGCAGGCGAGATGGCTGGCGCCCCGAGTGCCTGGCGCCTTAGGCGCGCCTCGGGCGCGCCTTTAATAACTATGTAAAGACCAAATAACTTAAAACAATTGGATTAAATATTATTTCCGATTATGTGCATTCATATACCAAACGATAAGTGTCACATGTTATTTATAGAAGAACTAATTAAAACATCCATCATCCATGTGCTCTAACAAAAGATGATCAACATATAGACAATGATCATGCCATAGTATCTAATTCTTGCAACAAAATAAAGAATCCAATGATGAAATCTAAGGAATTGGGATTGACAGCTGATTTATTGCTTATGTTTATCTTTATCCAACAGTGTAAACCAAAGGTGCAGATTAACAGATGTAGTTACCATGTCGTGTTGGGGTATTCCCTCTGTGATGCATACAATCAAATCTAGCTCAGCCTCTAGTGCCTCCAAAATAGCTTTAGCAGCGAAAGGAGGAGGAACGTAAATCACTGATGCATTAGCCTTCGTTTCAGCTTTGGCTTCTGCCACAGTATTGAAAACAGGGAGTCCCAAGTGCTCTGTGCCGCCCTTTTTAGGGGTAACCCCTCCGACCTAAACAAACAAACACAATTTCCATATTAGAAACATATAGCACAAATAGACCCTATTCTACTGCATCTAATCTCATATTAGTAGCAAAACAGTAAAGATCAGCCATATAAATCTACAAATACTAAATTAAGAAAGCATTCATGAATCGAGAACAAAAAATATACCATTTTGGTGCCGTATTCTATGGCCTGCTCACAGTGGAAAGTGCCATTCTTTCCGGTGATGCCTTGACAAATGACACGGGTGTTCTTATCGACGAAGACGGCGGGAGGAGGCGGCGGCGATCCGAAATTGCGGTATTGCTGAAGCTGCTTAGGGCAAAGCAGCCGCGACGACAAGTTGCCGATCAATCGCGTGGCTTGACGCACCATCGATTCGATTCAGTGATGCTTTCCCGATTTGTGTGAGGGATCAATCTGAATTTTTGCACGGATTGTGCGGGTTTGGCAGCGGCTGTAGCTGGAAGAAAAGTATGAATGTGCTCTTAAACTGGTTTATATTTGTTTTAGCCCAAAATTACTGGCGTCTAGCTATATAATGAAAGATTGAAAGTACTGTATTGCAATTCCTTATTAATATTTTTAACATAAAAACTAATTTGGGTTCGAAAAAACATAAAAACTAATTTGAGACCCAGAAGGCTAGAACTGTAAAATACTGGTATGTATAATAAATAAAAATATATTTATTTATACACGTTATGAGAAAAAATTGATCATCAATTAAATTATATTTATAAAGTTATTATTATTACAATTATAGTATTATTATTATTATTATTGTTATTTATATTAATATTATTATTATTATTTGTTGTAATAATAAGAGTTGTAAACGAACGAGTCAACCCAAAAGGCACAAAGTGCGAACTGCGAAGTATAAGAGATGATTCTTCTGTTCCTTTTTTTTTTTTTTGATAACATTCTTCTTCTTTATTTGAGTATAGGTTTTATGTGCATTCAGGTGCATTGTGCGATAATAGTGCATTTTAAAAATATGTAACATGTTATATTAAAATATGCAATTTATTTATAATAAACCGTGCAATTATTAATATGGAGAAACAGTTACACGATTTAATGTAAATAAATTATATCTTTTAATATAATAAATTATATATTTAAATATATATTATGAATACACGATGCACTTGGATACATACAAAACTTAGCATTGATTTAATTCACGACATGAAAAATCGTAAATTATTAAAGGCTTAATTGCGAATAAAATCACCACCTTTTAAAAAATTGTAGTTAAATCTAAACTTTTGAATTTTAGCAAACAAATCATCACTTTTACTCTTTTTTGCAATTACAACTTCGGGCAGTTTGCTCTCTTGCCCGAAAGTTGATGTGTACAAAAAATGCACCATCATCAGCCTAGTAAGCATCCACGTCAATAAATACTTATTAACATAATAAATAATAGTTTAAAAATAATTAAGTATTATAAAAACTATAAATAAATTTAGAATAAATTAAAATATAATAAGAAATTAAAATCAATAAAAATCAAAGTCAAAATCTAATTTCTTCTAATAAAATAAAAAATCCAAGAAATTAAACCTAATAAGCATTTGCCCCCAACCCATGCTTATGGCCACCCTCCCGACCCCACTCCCCTTCCGGCTACACCTCCATCACTTTAATCAATTTTGAAATGTGAATAAGATCACTGCACACGTCACTTCACACTCGGCTCTCGAAATGGGTGCTCGCTTTTTATAAAGGACCGTGGTAGCTTTTTTTTTTTTTTTTAATTGCAGAATAGTTTGATTAGTGTAATTGGAGCAACAAATATTTTGGTGTAATTAAATGTTGAAATTTTTTGTGTAATTAGGATTTGGAGAATTTGAAATTTTTTGCAGAATTAAAATTACTTTGTGAAGATGTGGTGGTTAAAGGAACATGGGGTCGGGGTGGTGCAACGATGGGATGGTGGGGGTGGGGCAGCGACGAAGCAGATATGAGGTTGAAAATGAAAGGATTTTGGTGTAATTAAATATTGATTTTTTATTTTTTTATTTTATTTTATTTTTTACAGAACCAATTTTTTTTTTTCGAGGATGAAGATGTGAAGAGAATGAATGTTTGATTTTTAATTTTGCATTTTAAGTATTTTATTTTTAGATTTTTTATTTTATTCTTTTAATTTCTATTTTATTCTTTTAATTCATTTTTAAAAGTGTTATTCTAAATATTTACCTTAAAATATAACTTATAATTTTAAATTTAAATGTATTTTAAATTTATTAATAGTATACATAATATTAATTTATTTTTAAATTTTTATTTATTACGTTAATAAGTATTTATTGACGTGGATGCTTACTAGGCTGATAATGGAGCATTTTTTGTACACATCAACTTTCGGGCAAGGGGCATAAAATTGCAAAAAAGAGTAAAAGTGGTGATTTGTTTATCAAAATTCAAAAGTTTAGATTAAATTGCAAATTGTGAAAAGGTGGTAATTTTATTCGCAATTAAGTCATTATTAAACTTTGGGCATAAAAGTTTTTTCAATCGATTAGGTCTAAAAATTAGAAATTAATTATTAAGGTGTGACTTAAAAGATAGAAACTTTTAATTTAGAATTTATGAAAAATTAAAATAATAAAATGATATTGTATATAAGATATAAATTATAAAACGTTAAATGGTCTTAATACTTTTAAGTTTTAAGTGAATGGTTTCTATCTTACAAATTTTAAATCTTAATTTAATAATTTTCTAACTTTAGTGTATTAAATCGATGACAAAAATCTTTCAAAACTCTAAATTGATATTTTTATTTATTATTTTTTCAGTACCTAAATTGACATTACTCATTAATTGGGGATCGAATATTATTGAATTATTATTGGTATATTTTTTTTGGAATGAAGGTTAAACACATTTTATATTACCTAAATTAATTTAAGTTTAGCAATACCTTAATTAAATAGTATAAATTTAGTCCTTTTAAATTTACATTATAATATAAAGAGTAGGTCCCTGTAAACTTGTTCATACTATAAAATTTAGACTGCAAAATATGGTTTGAGTAGAACTTAACTTTTAACTCGCGGATCATATGCAATACAATATATAAGTGATGGGACCGTCGCATAGAAGTTTTAGTGTTCTATCTCTAATACCATAAAGGATTATTTTTTTTCTTATAAAAAAGTTTGAACTTGTAAAGATGTGTGCAATCAATTTATTTATATTAATTTTCATAATACTCTTCATCACTCGCGAGCTGGACTCATCTACCGCTTGGAGAGAAAGCCCTCGAGCAAACAATTTATGAGGGTTGAGTTGTTTTCAACGAGATTTGAATCCAAAACGTGAATGTGAACCAAAGACTCTAATACTATGAAAGAACATCATCTCATCTGAAAACTTGATTAAACTTATAGATAGATGTGGTTTCAATTTGTTTATATTAGTTTACCTAACATTTAGAGTACCTAATTAAAATTAAAAAGAATTATAAATAAGATTAAGTAGGATTTAACTTTAAGAAAAAAAAATGACGCATGTAACGCGCCGAATCCAGAATGAAGCCTTTGCAGCTTAAACACTCTAGATTCGGTTTGCCACTTAAGTAACCGTAAGAACTGAGCCTAAAAATTTCTTAAAAAATAAAACAGTAATGTTTAAACTAACATAAATATCATTTTGCAAATGGAAATTATAAAAAGTCTCGAACATCAAAAAGATTAAACATGGGGAAGACTCTTAAAAGAATCAAGGTAGAGTTATGACTTTAATGATCTTATAAAAATGCATCATTCAGTTTTTAGCACTCGAAAAGTAGTTCAACAATTTCTAAAAGATATACATCATAGTTCAAAGGAAACTTCATAGTATTTATTAGTGATAGCTTGATAATATGGGAAAACTCCTTGTCTACTTGCAGCTCCAGCCCCTCTCTTGATCATATCCTGAAAATATCAAATCGTGGGGGTAGATAAAAAAATCGATGGGTAACTCCGTATCTTTATTACTCATATTGGCAATAAGCTTATAGTGTTAGTATCTCATAATTCATTTATCATATTTTCATTGTCATTTTGAGGGACGCTAGCATTTGATTGTCACGTTAACCCATACGCCTTAATATCCTTTCGTTTCGAGGGACGCTAGCATTTGATTGCCACGTTAACCCATACGCCTTAATATTCTTTCGTTTCGAGGGACGCTAGCATTTGATTGCAACGTTAACCCATACGCCTTAATATCCTTTCGTTTCGAGGGACGCTAGCATTTGATTTCCACGTTAACTCATACGCCTTAATATCCTTTCGTTTCGAGGGACGCTAGCATTTGATTACCACGTTAACCCATACGCCAAATAGTTCGAGGGATGCTAGCATAAATGCCACGTAAACCCATACGCCAAAACATACATATTTTCTTTTGTTTATATCAAAATAGTCATAATAGGATACACCAACAATCCTCAGAATATTAACCATCGCAAAATGAGATAGTGTCACCCACCTTTTAACTTTATAGATAAGTTAGAACTGTTTCTGAGTTCTTTTGCAAGATAACTCAAGTTGTAGGGACGTCCCGAGCCTCTTGTCCGAAGCACTTCACCTAGCACGTTTTCTTGAAAGTTTAATTATTATCAGAACCTCTTGATTCATAAAATACTTAATAGTATTTCTTCCTTTATAATCTCATAAGTAATATCATAAACACCAATCAAATAATAAGGTACAACTAAACATGTGTCAATTTGTGTACTTAAGTAAATAATAAACATCCATGAAATTAATCATCCTTTGAATTAATCACGTTATTCACTTAACAATTAAAGAGAAATCACATATAAATAAAATAAATAACTCGGGTCTAATTTAATCATGTTATAAAATATCATTCCAATTTTCTTAGCTCAACCAATTAGAAGAAACTATTACTTATATTTTTCATGAAGTAAGTATTATTAAACATATAAAAATATAGTAATAAACATAACACATGTATATATATAAATTAATAGCAATCAATTTAATATATGTTCATGTAATAATAGTAAAAATAATAATACAAATACGATTTATAGGTCCTTTTCATATTTAAGTAAGCATATATTTAAACAATTGATTAAACACATAAATAGAGTATATATATACATAGCTGTATTTTTTTTTTACTTATATAATTTTGAAATATATATTTAGCTTAAACTCTTTTTAATTTAATAATAATTATCATAATAATAGAATATATACTCCATTTAATATATAATTTTACATTAGTTAAAGTATTAAAAGAAAATACATCATTTGCACACAAAATCTGCATATCCACAAGTCCATATCATAACATTATAAATTATTAATACTAATATTTATAATAATAATAATAACAATAATAATAGTAATATAATAGTAACTATTAACACACACCACACATCTCTTTTTTATATAACTCACGCACACACATCACATATATACACACACAAGACACACACACACACTCTGTAAAAACAAACAAACTCACGTCTCTGTCTCGCTCATCCCTATTTGGGCACGCGCAAAGAAGATGAATCGGGTAGAGGTACACAGATTCACAACAATAATATTAAGATCGTGATAGTTTAGAGATCCTTGTGTTGAGGGGATGATTTTGGTGTATTGGTTAGATAGCAAGGCTAAAATCGCCGGCGGCTGCTTTCCGGCAAGGTAGGGCGGCGGCGGCGCCGTCTGAGATGGTAGGAGGAAGAAGGTGAGATGTAAAAGCTTTGATTTGTGTGGGTTAATTGTTTGAGTAGTTAGGAACTTGGGTGTTTATGGTGTAGAGGATGAAGGGAGTGGAGATTAACTTCTACTTTCTCCATGGTTGTGGTGGCCGAGAGCTTTGAAGGTGAGAGAGGAAGAAAGTTAATCAAAATTGCAGAACTTTGATGGAGAATTAAATTTGCAGAGGTTCGACCTAGGAATGAGAAGGAATGGGATGTTTTGCTTCTATCAAGACCCCTTCTTTTATAGGATAAAAATGTATGAATGAATAGCAATATAGTATTCTACTTTGTATATACCATCAAAATATCTAGTGTATGCATAAGAATGTATGTATGTATCATGTTCTTAGATTTATTTAGTATGCATAAGAATGTAGTACGTATTAACATATGCAATTGGACTTGAGAACCACAGCAGAAAAGAGAGTCCGACTCGTAACCATAAAAAAAAAAGCTCAAGTACTTAATTGATACAAGAAAATGAAATAGTCATAAATGAATAAGCTCAACAGAAGCAGTTCAAATCCAATTAATAAAAGGAAAATAAAATTACTTAAATTGATCTATACATGATTCCGCTTACTTTTTCTTTTATTAAAAAAGAAAATTTATGTAAAATAAATTGGATTTCTATATTTTATACTAAAATTTTAGCATCGGGGTCAAGTTATCTTATTAAAATATATTACGCTTTTTGAGGTGTTTATCATAAGCTTGATGAAATAAATTTTGTAAAACTATTAATTAGGCTTCTTTCATTTTAAGTGTCATGTACTAAAATTTATTGATCAAACCTTATACTTTATTTATTTATTTTTTATTATGTCTTTAGAGTCTTTCCAGTTTCTCGAAATCTTTCGTCGCTTTTCACGAAATCAAAGCTTTTGAAAACATAGATACAAGTAATATAATTGAAAACTCAGAAATCATTTATTCCTTTATTTCTTACTAAATTTGGGGACGGGTGTTACATCCCTACCCCCTTAAAAAAATTTAATCCCCTAAATTTAAACTTATTGACTCTCTTAGGCATTGCGTGTATTTTTCTAAGATTTCATTTCCTCTTTCAAAGCAGTTCATTCTTACTTTCCATGTCTACCGAATAAAATATTCTTGACTCCTTAATCATGAAGTTTCCTTCCTAAGTTTGTCATACATATTTCCTCATAAGCCAATTCATGTCTTAATTCTAAGCTTCTAGAATTGATAGCATGATCTAAGTTACCAATGTATTCTTTCTCGTCGTCTTAAAAATATGAAACACATTGTGTTCTTATGACAGTTTGTTTTGTAAAGTTAAAAGATAGGTTACATCTCCATCCTAAGCAAAAAGGTCAAGTGCCCTTGTGTGGCAAGTCTTTATCTTGTCTCTCTTCCCAAAGCGAATAAATATCTTCCTCGGTGAAATTCTAAGAAATACTTTCTCGTCAAGTTTGAAATGTAAATCCTTTCTCCGAGTGTCGGCATACGATCTTTGACAATCTTAATTATGTCATCTTGATCCTTTCTTTGATCTTTGAAACGATTTCCTCTAATCTCTGTACAATTTCTTGTCCGCGAATTTTGCGATATCCAAGTTCGTCTTAACACTAAGCAATCTTCTCTTCTTTCCACAAAGTTCTTCAATCAGTGTCGTGTATATCGTACTTTGACAGCTTCCGTCGTAGATGAATTTCACGAGTTGAAAGCGAGTCTCTCAAATCATGCACGAGTTAGGTAATTTGTTGATATGCCTTTGGCCAATGTGATGAATATGGAATGTCCTACCCATGTTGCATGACGTGACATCCTTGTTTGGTTGAGATGCATTCTCATCATATCCTTCACCACTTAAAAGAATTTCGTCCCCGAAATAAACTTATACTAAACCCTTTGGTTTAAACGAGGTGGTCAACGTAGCGGAAAAGTTGCATTCTATTTCTAAATCATTCGACTCTATTTTTAAAATATTTCCCTCGATCTTAAAATTTTATGAAATTTCAACACAAGCAACTATGTCAAGATAGGTTTTTCATATTATTCTATGTACGAGTTAAAACCAATTTATTCAAATATCATCTAAGTTCATGTGGAGGTCGGTTTCTATTTGGTTTTTATCTATTTTTTTTTATTCATTTCACTTGGTTTTGGATTCTCATTAAACTCCTAAATCAAACACCCTCACTTAAAATGTCGTTTCTATACTTTTTATTTCCAGACTTCCTCAAATTCTTAGACATAAAGAGTGGGAAGTTTCCGTATCAACAATGTATAAGCAGACTATCCGAATACTAGTAGTCTTACTTGAAAGGACATTAAATATCCATCGGTTCTCCTTCTTCAAGCATTGCATTCGCTTGGGGTTTTTTCCTGCTGGCCTTGTTCTTGGGCATTCCTCCATGGTAGTCCAGGTGGGTTGTCGTTTCTCATTAGTAGTGGTTTAACTCGGTTGTTCCCCATCGGTGGTTGTCTGTCCAATTTCTCGTGATATTCAGAACGTTGGTGTCCTGGTTGGTGACACCGGTAACATGCCCCGGATCCACGTAGACATATCCCTGGGTGTTTCTTGTCACATTTGATGCATCGTGGTGGGGATCCCAGTCCATCAGGTGCGATGAAGTGTTTTTCCGTCACGTTTTTGTTTTGGTTTCTCTTGAAATTCGGTTGCCAGTTTCTATTTATCGCCAAAGCTAGTGCGGAAGGCTTGAACTCTAATCCTAAGCCAATTGAGACAGTGAGTGCTCAATCAAAAACTTCATGATAGCTCGAGAGTTTTAATCCCGCTACCACTCCTCCAACTTCAGGCCTCAAGCCTCTTTCAAACCTCCTAGCTTTCTTTTCATCCACGTTCACCAAATGTGGAGCATATCTAAACAACTTGTTGAAACGTTTCTCGTATTCACTAATAGATAAGGTTCCCTGCTTGAGGTTCACAAACTCGACTTCCTTCCCATCACGGAGAGCTTGTGGAAAGTACTTATCCATAATAGCTCGTTTGAATCCCGCCCAAGAGAGGGCTTGTCTTGTCTCAACGTCCAGAGTACGCTCGTATGATTCCCACCACTGGGCAGCGTCCTCGGCCAGTTTAAATTGTGCACATGAGACCTTTTGTGCCTCAGTTACATCCATATGCTTGTAGATACGCTCAAGCTCAGCGATCCATTCCTCAGTTTCCATTGGTCCCTCATTCCCCTTGAATCGGGGTGGCTGCATACATCGAAACTGTTCGACGACTTTGTTGGCTTCTTGGTTGGGTAATCTTGACGATTGGGGCCGAGGTTGTTGTTCTTTGCATGAAGTTCCGCAGAGATTCGAAGAACTCTCCGGCCATGTCGGCCCCAGATGCCACATTCGGGGGTTCCTGCCCAACCGATTCCTCAGAAGGTTCTCGCTCCCTATCTATGTTACCAAGCCCTCGGAGATTAACCATTCTTAAAAGGGAGCTGAAACGTAAAGGAAATAAAATAGATTATATCGTATAGGTATGAAGGATAAAACATAACCCAATTTGACTTAGCAACAAGTACTAGTACTAATCAGCATTTGGGTTACACGTCACATCGGAACATACTGTCGCGATCAGCAGCACGATGACAGTATTCAGCAATTGTAAGTCATAGTACTAGTCATACATGTCATAAGTTGTAACCAGGTAAAAGTAACAGGTATAATAAAGCAAACTCGCTTGAATTAAGTTGCAGATTACTATACATATATATAAATCAAAACATGGAGTGACCTCCTCCTTTAAAATAAAACGACAATCCCCAGTAAAAGAAATAATGTACCATCAACATCTAGTGTCTCCTTGTCTATATAGTGAAATAGGGACTAAAGTCATGGTATTAAAAGACCTTCTAAGTCCATCTTATGCTTACTCTGGTTATAGTCAAGTATTGATCCTTAAGGTCATAAGGTTATAAATGGATCTCAAAATTAGTGTCATGTCGTGATTGCACGTCAAAAACTTTTCATAAACTTTCATTCATACCATAAGTAAACCATTTCGCAAGTATTTTACATCCCATAAAGGTCTTTCATAGTTATTGGAAATTCATTTGCATAATCTTATCATATCAAACTTCCTTTTCTACCTTTCATAACTTGTCATATTCAAAACATGTCTTCCTTTTCTTCTTTTTCATAACATTCATAAATGATGCAAGAGATAGACCTTTAAACATTTTTGTATCTTAACTCCACTCAAAATTTTAAATACATACATACCTCGTGGGGGCTCGGCTTGCTGCAGTAGACACATTTTCCCACTAGTAATACCTTTAAAATGATCTTAACGTTCCTTCTTTTTTTTTTTTAAATGTGACCAATGCCTTTTACCTTAAAAGAAATATTTTAGTGCAAAGTTTACCTTTTCTATATAATTTTTTTTTTTTGAAAAGGAATGAAAATAAGTTATTTGTCCGAAGGGTTGAACCTAGGCTCTGATACCACCTGTAACGCCCCGATTCCAGAATGAAGCCTTTGCAGCTTAAACACTCTAGATCCAGTTTGCCACTTAAGTAACCGTAAGAACTGAGCCTAAAAATTTCTTTAAAAATAAAACAGTAATGTTTAAACTAACATAAATATCATTTTACAGCGGAAAGTATAAAAGTCTGAACATCAAAAAGATTAAAGCATGGGGAAGACTCTTAAAAGAATCAAGGTAGAGTTATGACTTTAATGATCTTATAAAAATGCATCATTCAGTTTTTATCACTCGAAAAGTAGTTCAACAATTTCTAAAAGATATACATCATAGTTCAAAGTAAACTTCATAGTATTTATTAGTGATAGCTTGATAATATGGGAAAACTCCGTCTACTTGCAGCTCCAGTCCCTCTCTTGATCTTATCCTGAAAATATCAAACTGTGGGGGGATGAGATAAAATCTCAGCGGGTAACCTGTATGATGTTACTCATATTGGCAATATGATTATAGTGTTAGTATCTCATAATTCATTTATCATATTTTCATTGTCATTTTGAGGGACGCTAGCATTTGATTGTCACGTTAACCCATACGCCTTAATATCCTTTCGTTTCGAGGGACGCTAGCATTTGATTGCCACATTAACCCATACGTCTTAATATCATTTCGTTTCGAGGGACGCTAGCATTTGATTGCAACGTTAACCCATACACCTGAATATCCTTTCGTTTTGAGGGACGCTAGCATTTGATTGCCACGTTAACCCATACGCCTTAATATCCTTTCGTTTCGAGGGACGCTAGCATTTAATTGCCACGTTAACCCATACGCCAAATAGTTCGAGGGACGCTAGCATAAATGCCACGTAAACTCATACGCCAAAACATACATATTTTCTTTTGTTTATATCAAAATAGTCATAATAGGATACACCAACAATCCTCAGAATATTAACCATCGCAAAAAAGATAAATGTCACCCACCTTTTAACTTTATAGATAAGTTAGAACTGCTTTTTCGAGTTCTTTTTTGCAAGATAACTCAAGTTGTAGGGACATCCCGAGCCTCTGGTTCGAAGCACTTCACCCAGCACGTTTTCTTGAAAGTTTAATTATTATCAGAACCTCTTGATTCATAAAATACTTAATATTATTTCTTCCTTTATAATCTCATAAGTAATATCATAAACACCAATCAAATAATAAGGTACAACTAAACATGTGTCAATTTGTGTACTTAAGTAAATAATAAACATCCATGAAATTACTCATCCTTTGAATTAATCACGTTATTCACTTAACAATTAAAGAGAAATCACATATAAATAAAATAAATAACTCGGGTCTAATTTATTCATGTTATAAAATATCATTCCAATTTTTTTAGCTCAACCAATTAGAAGAAACTATTACTTATATTTTTCATGAAGTAAGTATTATTAAACATATAAAAACATAGTAATAAACATAACACATGTATATATATAAATTAATAGCAATCAATTTAATATATGTTCATGTAATAATAGTAAAATTAATAATACAAATGTGATTGATAGGTCCTTTTCATATTTAAGTAAGCATATATTTAAACAATTGATTAAACACATAAATAGAGTATATATATACATAGCTGCATTTTTTTTTTACTTATATAATTTTGAAATATATATTTAGCTTAAACTCTTTTTAATTTAATAATAATTATCATAATAATAGAATATATATTCCAATTAATATATAATTTTACATTAGTTAAAGTATTAAAAGAAAATACATCATTTGCACACAAAATCTGCATATCCACAAGTTCATATCATAACATTATAAATTATTAATACTAATATTTATAATAATAATAATAATAATAATAATAATAATAATAATAATAATAATAGTAATATAATAGTAACTATTAACACACACCACACATCTCTTATTTATATAACTCACGCACACACATCAAATATATACACACACAAGACACACGCACACACTCTGTAAAAGCAAACAAACTCACGCCTATGTCTCGCTCATCCCTATTTGGGCACGCGCAAAGAAGATGAATCGGGTAGAGGTACACAGATTCGCAACAATAATATTAAGATCGTGATAGTTTAGAGATGAAATTTCAGTTTTTGAAGAAGTAAGTTTTTAACCTTAATATTTCCGACGACAATCGACGGTCGTCCGGGGATCCGATCGTAAAATTATTTGAGGGGTTTTGTTCTCCTCATCAAGAGCTTTCAATTGGTACCAGAATCGAGACCAACTGTGCAGCGGTTCGACAGCGGCGTTTTTAGATCGGTGAGTTTCGAAACTTTAAATTGAAATTACTTTTAAATGAAAAGTCATACAAACGATCGGTTTGTGGATTTGAAATCCTTGTGTTGAGGGGATGATTTTGGTGTATTGGTTAGATAGCAAGGCTAAAATCGCCGGCGGCTGCTTTCCGGCAAGGTAGGGCGGCGGCGGCGCCGTCTGAGATGGTAGGAGGAAGAAGGTGAGATGTAAAAGCTTTGATTTGTGTGGGTTAATTGTTTGAGTAGTTAGGAACTTGGGTGTTTATGGTGTAGAGGATGAAGGGAGTGGAGATTAACTTCTACTTTCTCCATGGTTGTGGTGGCCGAGAGCTTTGAAGGTGAGAGAGGAAGAAACTTAATCAAAATTGCAGAACTTTGATAGAGAATTAAATTTGCAGAGGTTCGACTAGGAAGGAGAAGGAAAGGGATGTTTTGCTTCTATCAAGACCCCTTCTTTTATAGGATAAAAATGTATGAATGAATAGCAATATAGTATTCTACTTTGTATATACTATCAAAATATCTAGTGTATGCATAAAAATTTATGTATGTATCATGTTCTTAGATTTATTTAGTATGCATAAGAATGTAGTACGTGTTAACATATGCAATTGGACTTGAGAACCATTGCAGAAAAGAGAGTCTGACTCGTAAACAAAAAAAAAAAGCTCAAATACTTAATTGATACAAGAAAATGAAATAGTCCTAAATGAATAAGCTCAACATAAGCAGTTCAAATCCAATTGATAAAAGGGAAATAAAATTACTTAGTCTATGTCTATGATTCCGCTACTTTCTTTATTAAAAAGAAAATTCATGTAAAATAAATTGGATTTCTGTATTTTATACTAAAATTTTAGCTTAAGGGTCAAGTTATCTTATTAAAATATATTACGCTTTTTGAGGTGCTTATCATAAACTCGATGAAATAAATTTTGTAAAACTATTAATTAGGCTTCTTTCATTTTAAGTGTCATGTACTAAAATTTATTGATCGAACCTTATACTTTATTTATTTCTTTATTATGTGTTAGGAGTGCTCCAAGCTCAGAATACTCGTCCGTCTTCCTAAAATCAAAGCTTTTGAAAACATAGAGCGCTGTTAATATAATTGACAACTCGTAAATCATGTATTCTTTTATTTCTTACTAAATTTGGGACGGGGTGTTACAAGGCACACTTGTACTAAATTGCACCTTATTTCATACATGAAATCGTTTCATATGAATTTTTATTAAAAAAAAATCGATTTACAATTTTTTATACAAAAAAAAAAAAGGAAAAAAAAAGGCCCATTCAAAGGTTTTCGAATCAAATGAATAAGTGAGCACGTCACAAGTTAGTTTAAGAGACTATTTGCAAATCTTAGAAAAGTAGAAATACTTTGAGTCTAACACTTAAAATATAAAAAGTGTTTCTATTTAATTTTGTTGAGTTTACAAACTTAGATTAACATAGATTAAGCTTCCTATTTACATTTGTTTTTGAGGTTAAGGGATGGAGGATGGGGTGTCCGATCCAAATATATCCATTGATTCCATTCCTAAACAAACATCAAGCACGTTCTCTCTTGTGGAGTTGCAAATTATTGCATGAAAAAAAAAATCAATGCACATTTTTACTGAGATCAGTTTTATGTGAAATTTGTTTATATTATAAAATTAATATTATTATTTAAAAATTAAGTATATTTTTAAGCAGTAACAATATTTTTTTTAACAGACAGTAACAATATATACACGTAACACTAATAGTGCTTACATATAACGATAACACTAAGATTATGTTTGTTTTGGAATTTAAGTGTGCAGAGCAAGTAAAGGTTTTAGAATCCAATGATTTAAAATCATTGATGAAATAATAAATGTATGTGTTTGTTTTGAGATTCGAGTTGGGTGAGATTTAATTTTATGTCAAATCAATGTTTAATAGTGATTGATGTTGTATTATTATATTATACTGATAAGAGTAATAAAGTCTATAAAGTGTGATTTTTTTGGAAGAGTAATAATAAGTTTTAGAAAAAATTACAACTAGATACAAGATTGAGTAAACCATTACAATCAGATACAAAGTGCAGAAATTTGAACTAAAGTACGTGACACTTTAGTTCAAAGTTGAACTAAAGTGCAGAAATATTTTGCACTTTATATCTAGTTGTAAATGTCTAGATGACTTTGTAGTGAAATGTTTTTCTCCCCAAGCTTTATACGTATTTATAGGTATGAATTGAATGTGAAATTTAAAAATTAGACTTTAAATCCTAAATTCATGTGCCTAAGTTGAGTCCTATAACAAACGCAGTCTCGCAGAATAGGATTCACGCGCACAATTGACAGTAGACAGTTAAGTTGATGTAAATAATTGAACTTTTTTGTTAAATATTTGGAAATTGCTGTATTTCTTGCTGCAGAAGCAACTCAAGCTTTTAATTGCGAGAAATTGGGAAACATCCAGTCATGTGTGCATATTTTATTTAAATATAATTATTTATAAGAGCTCACTTTTTTTCTTTCTTTTTTTTAACTACTCTATTTATGATTCAACATTTTGTTTCTATAAGGAATTAAACTCTATATCTCAATTTGTATATACTACAATAAAATAGTGCATTATCTATTAAATTTTTTAATATTTTTTCAACATGTTTACGAAATTTTCAAAAAAAATAATTTTATTTTTAAATAATAAAATTTGCATACAATTTGCCAACAAAAATTTCTAATTATTTACTTATATATATTTTTTAAAATATTATTCTAAATCGTAGATAATCCTCACTTTTTAAGGATCAAATTATATATTTTTGTAGGAAAATTTTGTAGCCATTTGAAAATTTTCATAGGCAATTCTTTATTTTCTTGCAGTAATATAGTAGTACATATTGTTTTCTACTATTATGTAACATATTTAATTTTTTCCTCTAATTATTTAAAGAAAAATATATATCCCTTCTGTTATATCAGTATCATACTATATGAATTGGGATTAAAGATATACCTAACTAGTAGTGTAAAAAGAGTGTGAACTATGATTAAAAAGAAAAGGAGAACAGAAAATTGTAGTTTGAAAAGCAAGCGAGATGACGTCATCGAACTCGTAAGCGGACCGCGTCCGAGTCAGTATATGCGTAGTTAGTGAGTCGTGGTTGGTAACCTTAATTCCTACCTCGAACCTTCTTTCTTCCTTCTCGACTATTACTATTACATGCATACACACTTTAGCTCCTACCAATTCAACATCACTAGTCAATTCCCTACAAATTAACATTGTTTTTGTTTCCACAACATACCTAAATCAGATAAAACTTTCTCCATTTCCAACTCTCTCTTTTTATACATGAGTATGTGTAGTATGAAAATTTTCATGTATGAAAATCTATAAGATTGTCTTAAATTAATTATTTAAACCCTAAACACTAAATAATGAACCCTAAATTATGATCTATTTGGGTCGGGTGAACCATGAACCACTTGGGCCGAGTGAACCATGAACCACTCTATCTTATCTTCACCAATTACGAAATTTAGTTGTAAATTGAAGCTTTTTTATGTATGAAAATTTTCATACAAGGCTTTATCTTTATATATATGGTTATGTTTGTCTTCGGCTTGAGAAGAATTGTCACGCCCTAATTTTTAAAAGACGGATTTTTCCATAATTCGTTAAAATAATTAATTTTAATGTGCGAAAATTTTAAATACAACGATAAAATAATTCATTGCAACGACTATTAATTTAAAAATAAGTCAATTTTGTCAAGAGAAAAAATAAAACTTATATATATATTTATTTTTGTAAAAAGAAAAATTCAATGAAAGGATGGATCATCCAATTGTCACGCCCTTAATTTTTAAAATACTTAATCGCTAATTTTTCCATAAAACATGAAAAAATAATTAATTTTATAATTTGTCATAGAAAATTTTAAATACAACGATAAAAAATTTTTTGCAACGAATTTATAACATAAATAGTAGCTAAAATGCACTTTAGATTTTTAATATAAAAAATTATTTGGATAAGTCAATTTTGTCAAGAGAAAAAATAAAACTTATAGTATTATTTATTTAGCATTAAAAAGAAAATTCAATGAAAGGGATCGTCATCCATCCCCAGTGCCCTACTCCTCATCGTCAAACTCATCAACCTGAAATTTATAAATGGATGGGGTGAGTATGAAATTATACTTAATCAGATCTAATTATTCAAGTTAAATATTAAACATGAGTTGTACATAAAAGCAAACATGAAAGCATTACCATACTTAAACTTAATCACATATAATTTGTCATAGAATTGTAGGTCTTTCTAAAAACAAACATGGCCAAAGAATATTTCTTTCCCTATTACATTTACTTTTACCACTCGACTGCATTTACTTTTACCATCTCATCAATCCTCGAAAATGACGACCCATTATCATTTTGATTTCCATCATAGAGGGCATTCTTTTTTAATAAGGGAGATATTAAATAATTTGCTCTGCCCATACAGTTGGCTACTTATTTGGGTGGAATGCTATATGTCTCAGTAACAAACACATGTGGAAGGAATACAATATGATTCAAACCCCATAATCAATCTCCATAATATTTAGGTGAAAATTTATCTCACAAGTCACAAAGATGTAATCTGCGATGCTCGAGGATGTCTCATCACATCAGCACAGGTTCCAAAACGACGCAAATTTGACAGGTTTTTTAGTATTATTGTTTTAGCTTAACTAATTTTATTTCTAAATGTGTATTAGAAGAGTTAAAATATACTAATAACATACATGCATGGATTGTAACTGTGTTTAGAGTAATGTTTATAGAATTTTCTATTTAAACAAGTACTACTTTTCTATTTAAACAAGTAATATTTTTTATTTAAACAAGTACTACTTTTCTATATAAACAATTAATACTTTTCATTTAAACAAGTACTACTTTTTCTTTAATCATGTACTACTTTTCATTTAAACAAGTACTACTTTTCATTTTAACAAGTACTACTTTTCATTTAAACATGTAATACTTTTTATTTAAACAAGTAATACCTTTCATTTAAACAAATAATACCTTTCATTTAAACAAGTACTACTTTTCATTTAAACAAGTACTACTTTTCTATTTAAACAAGTACTACTTTCCTATTTAAACAATTAATAATTTTCATTTAACAAGTAATACTTTTCATTTAAACAAGTACTACTTTTCTATTTAAACAAGTAATACTTTTCATTTTAACAAGTAATACTTTCTATTTAAACTAGTACTACTTTTCATTTAAACAAGTAATAGTTTTCATTTTAACAAGTACTACTTTTCATTTAAACATGTAATACTTTTCATTTAAACAAGTAATACCTTTCTTTTAAACAAATAATACATTTCATTTAAATAAGTACTACTTTTCATTTAAACAAGTACTACTTTTCTATTTAAACAAGTAATACATTCCTTTTAAAACAAGTAATACTTTCTATTTAAACAAGTAATACTTTTCATTTAACAAGTAATACTTATTATTTAAACAAGGACTACTTTTCTATTTAAACATGTAATATTTTTCATTTAAACAAGTACTACTTTTCTATTTAAACAAGTAATATTTTTCATTTAAACAAGTACTACTTTTCTATTTAAATAAGTAATACTTTTCATTTAAACAAGTACTACTTTTCCTTTAATCAAGTACTACTTTTCATTTTATCAAATACTATTTTTCATTTAAACAAGTAATATCTTTCATTTAAACAACAAGTGCATCCTTCTCAATAAAAGAATAAATTACAATCGAAAAAATAAATGATAATAATTATTATAAATTCATTTAATACAAATGTAGCGTGAATAATTATTATAATTACAATTGAAATACATCTCCCTCACTCTCTCTTATTAACGGCACCTCCCTCTCCTCCTCCCCCTTCATATCCAATCCATCCACACACAAAATCTCTATGCCTTCCCACACCTGGATTCAACGATTTCAAATCAGATCTCAGATATTGGGCGAACAGATCGGAAACGCGCTCGTACAGAAACATGAAATCCGAATCGCGATTAAACCTCTCCACAAATCTTCTCGCCCTTTCGATCCGCTTCTCCTCGCGTGTCAATTTGGGCATTTTCCACACTTGATTTCTTTTTCAGATGATTCAATTTCGCAATTGCGCGAACCTCGGAGCCTTCTAGAAGCCGGAATAGAACCTCGAGCAAGTCCTTGAAGTACCTAAACTCCGTGAACGAAGCGACGTTAGACGCTAGGGTTTTCGGATGCGGCGGTGTAGAAACCTTCCTTATTCGACTTTCCGATGCCGCGCACTCCTCGGAGATGGCCGCCGCACCAACACAAATCGCCGCTGCGACCTCCAACACACCAATCAGAAAATCGAGCTCTATTTCGATGCCATAAAAGATGTCGAGGAAAAATCCCGAAACTGCTACGAGGGCCCGATCTGCCTCAACATCAATGAATTCGTCTGGAGGTTAAAGTGAGTGACTTTATAGGTTCGTGTATTTTATATTTTAGTAATTTTTTGGACATTGATGTTTTAAGGTGAGCAGTTGGGGATTCTGTTTAGATATCTTATATTCGGGAGTTTCTAATGTGAATTTATAAGTTATGGATGCTGGCAATTTGATTGTTGTGTCATTAAAAGTTCTTAAATGGTTAAGTAAGTATAGTTCTGCATTCTAGCCTTCTAAATATTGTGTTGATGCTATTGTACAGAACAAAGATGAGAGATATAGAAGGTGCGGTCCTCATTCCCATGGTGCGTGTTAGTACCAACCAGAAGTAGTAGGTGGTTGAACTACAATTCTGCAGGTACATAGTACTTCTCATCTCTCTCTCATACTCTTGGGCTTCATTTCTTCATTTTTTCCTTAAAAGAACAATATTTAGGCTGCTTCCAACATTAAATGTTAAGGATGAACAACAAGATAATGCATGAGATAGATGCCACCATCTCTTGATTGCCCTCAGCTCCACCTCCTCCACTCAGGCGCATCTTAGAGTAAAATGTTACTACACTTCTTTAAAAAAAAAAATCAATTAAATTAATGAAATGATTCAGTTGCTTGATTAATATAGTTTGCATAATTTCAATAATATTTATCACAACAATAATTGGCATATATTTGCATAATTTCAACCAAAATTCATTATAGTTTACAAATTTGATTCTTACCCTCCTTGTTTGTAGGATTTGCTTGGTTGAGAACATTAAAAAATAGATATTTGTAGTAATGCTTGGTTGTGATTCTTCATTCTTGTGAACATTAAAATTTTGCAGTAATGCTTTGTTGTGAGTCTCCTAGAGGCGTCTAGGCGGCCTCGTGATGTACATTTCGGCGGGAAGCAGTAGCAGTCTGAGTCTCCGAGATTGAGGCGTGAAGTTGCCTACATTTTTAATGTTGTTGTTCGCTAAATTTTTCGATTGGAAATCTCGGGTTCGTTAGTTTAGGTATAACGTAATGATCTTGTTTGCATGCAACAAACAATATATTATGCTCGAAATGTTGTTTAAGTGCATTTATAATGGATATATCATTTTTTTGTCGATACACTTTCTTTTCAAATTTCGTGTTTTAATAATTTGATATTTTGGTGAAGAGACATCAATTTAATGTATGCTATTTTTTCTCCGAATCATACCATTTTCCATACAGGGTGCAAAGGAGATATTCAAGTTGTGCTCACATCCAGTAGAAATTGAGTCTGTAATAGCATGTAAGTTGTAATTCCCTCTAATCTTTATCTTGGAATTCCTCACAGAAAAGAACAGTAGATGGACTATTCAGCAGTTTGGTGGAAACTATATCCGTTGTTCCTGGTTGCCTCTACCATGTAACCTTGGCGGAGTGACGGTGCACGGTAAGGGAGGGTGATGGAGTGGGGTGCGGCTAGGGCAGCCAAGGCTGGACATGAAGGTGTTTGGCCTCAGATGATTGATTGATGTTTCTATGTATCTGCTCGGTGCGATGTTATCCCGTGCCTCTATCCTGGAAAAGTTTAGTGTGATAAGCTTCTATGATGGGTTTCATTTGTACAAATGTTGTGGTGTTGGAGCTGCAAAAAATGTGTACCAAGTGGAGGAATATGTGGAGTCAGTGGGTGGGATTGTCCTTTGAGGAATCTGAACTTCATGACGTTCTTAGAGAGGTAAAAATTAGTGTTTATTAAATGAGAGATTATGAATTGTTGTAATATATGTCAAATGGTTTCCTCTGATTAAAGTTATATGTGATGTCTACTACTTGCCCATTTGAATTGATCATGATCGTCCTTGTCATGCTATTTGGAAATTTATAATGCTTATTCTTGATGAATTTTGATATTGTGTTGTATGTGTAAAATATTTCTTTTCCGTCTTTCTTAATAATCTAAATAAGGTATTTTAAGACCCTTTGATTAGTTTAGTTTGGAAAAGCCTCGAATACTCCTAATATTGATGAACTATTTTGTGATTTTGAAGGTGAGTTTTGAGATAGGGAGTGAAAACAAGTTGTGTGAGTATATCCAAAACTAACACGAACCACAAGAGTGGTTGAAGAGACAACAATGGCAATCACAAAGAGCTGGTTCAGAAGGAAAAATATAGCTAAGGTAGATTTAGTAATTAGTTCGGATTTATGAGATAATTAATTATTTAGAAACTCTCGAAGTGTGTTATTAGATTTTAAAATACAAATTTTTATAACTGTACTCAGTATCTACTATTCTTTGTTTCTTTTATTTGGATACCGGTGTTTAGGTGAAATTTGAATTTCAAATGAATTAGAGGTTCTATGGGTTTTTCTTCGCTTAACAGCTCTACATTTTGACATTGTCTAATGCAGTAACTTTTTAGTTATGGTTTAATATTTTTATGTTTTTGATCTTTTAAATTAAATAAATTTGTTTATATGAAATTTGTTGTTGCTCTAGAGTTTTGCCGTCTATAATGAAGTTGTTAGGTATCTGCTCAACATGATTTGAAGCTAAAAATTTGAATCTACTTTAAATCATCCTTCTGGGGTTCTCTAATTTTGTATACATATCTGATAACGTGATTTATTTTTTGATGCTTCTCGGTTACAGTTTATTAGGATCTTATGGATTTTTTCCCAGCTGATTTAACGAAAACTATTTCTATTCCAGGTCTTTCTTTCTTGTCATTATAACTAGGTTGCTCTACATTATTAGATTGTGTTTCTTTCCTCTTATATTGAATCCTTTTAATTGAGTACTTAACTTAGGTGCAGTATCATATATATTGGACTTTGATCCAAAAGTAATTGACTTTTTGGGACACGAAACATAGGGGTACGTGCACCAAAAAACTCATTAAGATTCTTATCAATTGTAAAGTCCGTTGGTACCATTTTTTATGGATAATTTATTACAAATTAGCGATGCTTTAGTCTCTTTATCGAGAAGAGTTGTCTCTCTTGACGAAATGGACCAGATTCTTAAAACTTTTTTTCTACTAAATCATTTTTTATTAATCTTGACGATTCATACGTAACGTCTGGCCTTGGTGGTAAACAACTAGTAATAAACATTAAAAGAAGGTAATTATGGGTTTTATGAATATTTTATTTCAATCTTGGGTATGGTGATGAAGTAGCTGATTTTTTATAATTTTTTGTAGTCTCTTGAACTTAAAGAACCGTGCGATCGGATTTACTTGTATGAGCAAACCCACAGTACAGAGAAAACTGGGTGGAAATCCGACAAGGCAAAAGAAAATTGGGTAAGTCGTGTAGACATTTATGATATTTGATTATGTTATTATTGAGGTTAATTTACTTTTTTTCAATTCAGTTGAGCATTTTATTTACTTTATTTATGCTTAAATACCAGGAAACGATGAAACGTAAGCGAGAGGAATATTTGGATCTCGGAATAGACAAGACCGAAGCTGACATAGCTTTGGAGGTGTTGGGCCATGGGGCTGGATATATCAAAGGTTATGGTTATGGTTCTAAGCCTCCAAGTAAGCGTAGTTCATTGTACAATTCTTTTGTTGAATATGAAGATGAACTAAGAGAAACAACAGAAGAGTTGCAACAATCTAGAGCTCAAGTGGAAGAACTACAAACTCAAGTAACTAGCTTGAAAGAGGACCTGACTACACAAAATGAAAATCTGACTCCAAACTCTCTGAGCAAAATGACATTCTCACTGCAAAACTCTCTGAGCAAAGTGCAACTGTGAACAAACTAATGACTTTTATGAGGGAGAAAGGGATTGACATATAATTAAGGTTAGCTTCTATTTTTTTATGAGTTTTTGGTTCTTGTTGTTTTTCTTTAGCCTTTACTTTATTATTTTCATTTTTCTTTTAGTAGTACTACTCATATGTGTAGCGTTAAAGCTGACTGTGTTAGAAGAGGGCAGATATGATGATTTATTTGTGTTCAACATGTATAACAAATAAGGGAATGTGGTTCTCTTGTTTCTCACTCTCGAGATTAGGTCTTGTAGATGCTATTTCGAAGTGCAATTAGGTCTTGTAGATGCTTCTATTGCTGATTTTTTGGAGCATTGCAACTGCTGATTTGATTCAAACATAAATGTGGATATCGTGTGATACAATTTATATTTTTAGCTAAGATATACGTGTATTGCGTGTATATAGATAGTGGTAGTACTATACTTTGTATATTTCACTACCAAATTGTGCTAATTATGGTGTGTCAAGTAAAGATTGCTGCATTTTAGTTCTTTGATGTAATGATTAACAAAAGTTAGTGTACTCATTCCTTCTGAATTGCATTCGAACGTTTTGAAATTTGAGTCTGGTGCTAGGATTAATTCTACTGTTATGCCGAATGGTGCATTCACTGGTTCGAATTTGGCTTTCATTTCTGATAACGTGCTTATTCCTTCTGTGATTTCTGGGGATTTGCCTAAATCTGATTTTGAACTTTTGAAGTTGGGGCCAGATTCTGGTTTGCAGAATGCATATATTGAAAACTTTATTTCTAGTGCATTGAGTATGAAACCTGCTAATGGTTCTTATAGTCTAACTTTGGGGATGATTTTTAAAAAGTTGAGTCTAACAACTTTAAAAATAAGTACTTCTCTATAGCTTTTTAGAGAATGCAAACGGTTACTACGGAGTTATGCTTTCTTATAAATTCATCTGATATGATATTTTTTTATAGGTGATATCTAAGGAGAAGATTTCAGATTCGTCGTTTGAAGTGCAAAAAGGAATAATGGCATGGAAATTATTTTTGAAGACATATAAGACATTGATTTTTTTAGTTTATTGTTTCATGTAGTTTTCATAACAAAGATTGTTGATTGATTTCTATTGTTTGAAGGATTTTTTTTGTTAATGCAAATTATTTTTTTTATCTTTAATCAATTTAGTTTTTGTTGTAATATTTATTATTTAGTATTATTATTGATTTAATATATATAAAAATTCAAATAAATTGATAATAAAAGTAATTATTTCACGATGAAATAAATGAGTCACAATATGTATCATTTTTATGACGAAATAATAGTCACGGTATGTTAATTAATCATGACGATATATGTTGTTACTATATCAATTTCTTTAGTAGCGATTATCATCATCGTCACTGAATAATATTTTTTTAATGACAAAAATTATTTTGTCACCATTTTTACATCTTTTAACGACAACGAATATTTTGTCACTAAAGTCCAATTTTTTTTTGACTAAATTTAGTGGTCATTATATCTATATATATATAATCACGATCATTTTTTCGTCATTTTTTTGCAATTCTTTCATGACGAGAAAATGTCAAATATGACGAACAATATATTGTCGCCAAATCTAAACTTTTAGTGATGATTACTATTTTCGTCACTAAATAATACATTATAGTGACAAAAATAATTCGTCACAATTTCCACATCATTTTGCGACAATAAAAATTTTGTCACTAAATTATACTATTTAGTGACAAATTTTATCGTCATTTTATATGTACACAAATAATGACGATCAACATTTCGTCACCGCATAACAATTCTTTCTTGACGAATATAGAAAATGTGACGAAATAACCAAGCTAATTGTGACAAAATTAACGTCACTAAAGTAACTTTTTTGTGACAATTATTTATATCGTCATGTAAAGTTGAACTTTAGTGACGAAACGTCATATTAAGTGACGAATTTTTGATGCCTAAAGTGACAATTTATGCGTCACAATAGATGGAAACATATAGGGACGATGACCTTTATCGTCACTAAATGATGTCTTTTTCATGACGAATTAATATAGCGTCACATTTTTCATAATACCACGCACAATAAATGACGATCCATGCCACAAAAAAATTTGTCACAAATTATCAATTGTGACGGAAAATGATGTTTCAGTGACGAATTTTTTCGTCGCGAATTCTCGAATTTCCTGTAGTGGTATGAAATTTATACTAATATACTTATAAATTAATACACTCTCCGTCCCGTGATAACGTACACGTTATGCATATAAAAGATGAGAGGTAGATCTATAATACCCCTTCTTAAAAATCATTTTATCATTTGAAATACTAATAAACAACTCACTCACTAAAACTCGATAATAAAGGTGGTGTACATGTTATTATGGGACGGAGGTAGTATTATACTAACACTTATCAGCTAATACCACTATAATTGTAAACTGGGATCATATCATTAAATGTTATAAACATTGATTTATAAGAGTAGTGATATCAATTTTATAAATATAATATTGTGATGTTACTTTCATAGAATGATCAAGTTTCACACGAAAGTTTGTTTTATGTTTAAGGAGGAGGTGTAAAATTAACATGACTTAATACCACAATAAAAATAAGTTATACTCCTACTACTTTTTAATATTACATTAAAATATAATATTATAAAATTTATAATAATAAAAAGAATTACTTTTTAATATAACATTAAAACATAATATTATAAAATTTATAATAATAAAAAGAATTAACTTAGATTCGTAAAGAAAAATAAACATATATGTAGACATTCCAAAGTATGTAATTGATATTTAAACGATAAACATTTCAATTGAATAATCTCATGGGAGCTAAATCAAATCATAAAACAGACTAATTATTGGTGTGAACTATGAGTATAGAAGTAGTGGTGAGAGTCAACAGCAGCAGCCACCAAAATGAAACAAGTAAGATATAAATTATAGTTAATTAGTCATAATTATAATGTCAAACTAAATTAAGGTACATATATAGGCACGTAGGTGATTAGATAAGAGCGTAGAAAATTTAGTAACTTTGGATGAGTTTGGTTTGATAAATTTATTAAATTTTGCTTACTGGATGAATGAGAGTTTAGTTGCTTGCACGTACGCGTTTCATTTATTAATTAATTTTTGATACTTCATTACTGAAATTACATCATACCAATAGTGATGGAGTATTTGAAACCTAATTAAGAATTCTAAATCAATTCATTTTAATTTCACGGTGTAGGTTTGAAAATGATTATTGATTAGTCTTATAAATATTTATATCATTTTATATTAGTCGGGCAAAAACTTATCACACGGTAAAAAAAAACAAACAAATCGAGTTTGTGGTCGGCTATATATATATATATATATATATATATATATATATATATATATATATATATATATATATATATATAGTCATTTGTTATCATCTTCTCACACAAAAAATTATCTTAAATGTCATGAATTTGTTTAAAGATTTTGTAAGGCTTGATTTTTCCAAAAGTAATCTCCCAATTGCAAGTTTGCAACCAAATAAAACAAATTTAATTAGCATTTGTTTTCCGTCTCATTTTAGTCATAACTCGTATATATTCTGCAGGTACCACGTGTGACATTAGCGTGCATGATATTTACATAAACGATAAAATAAACCATTACTATACATAGAGTGCTACATATAGGATGATAACATTAATTAAAATATCACAATCAATATGAAAGCTAAATTGCGAAATAAGCAATATGATTAATTAGATGAAGATTCTGGAGTAGGAATAAGTGGGAAAAAAAGAAAAATAACAAAACACGTACATAGGAGATCGAATCTCTCATGCTACTCTATCTACTTTGTATTATGATATTATGATATTTGTAGTAAACCCTCTTCAACATTGCTTCTCTTCATTATATGAAATTTCCTTGAAAATATAGTATCGGTGGATCAATTTATCATTTTTAGTTTTAAACTACAATAAGATAAATCTAAAAAGATTTTTTTTTTTTTTTCCAAAAAGAAAATCTCAAAAAGAATTAGTAATTAATTAATTGGTATATATGTAGATACTATTAGTTATTTAATTTGAAAGCGAAAGTATAGTAACTAATAGTAATGATATAGTCAAGTAATTGCTCGTTCTCTTAATTCCTATCCATGAACCTAAAACAAGCATGGCAAACACCGTGTAAATATGAATAGAAGTAAACAATTGAATATCCCAAATTATTATGTAAATATTCATTATTTTGTAATGATCGATATTGCCAAATTTACTTAAATTATTAATCAATTTAACTAAAGTGCAATTTATATTCACAGATCCAAAATCCTATACAACATTCTAAACATACACGATGCTATCGTGCTAGGAGCTGTTTGACTATAATTATATAATTTCATATCAACAAATGAATAATCCGGCGTTTTCTAACTAATTAAACACCATTTCTGACATATTCAGAAAAAGCAATCAACAGAAGGAGCACTTTTCCCAAACAGAAACTTGTTCTCCAAGGGAGTCAAATTCAAATCCAAACTCAAAACTCTCTTCATATTCGATTTCTTCACAATCGGAGGCGATAACGACAGCATCAGTTGATTCCGATCATTCACGGCGGCCGCCGATCTGTGCCGCCGCATGTGGCCGCCGAGCGCCTGCCCGATCGGAAATTCCAGCCCGCAAACAGAGCACTCGTGCGTTTTCGGCTTCGGCGGCGACGCCTTCGGGTTGTCTCCGGCAGCCGTCAGCCTCGGTTTCTTATGGCTCGCGCGGTGGCCGCCGAGCGCCTGAAACGACGGAAACTGCCGATTGCAGGTTTTGCACTCGAAAACGCGGTTTAATTCCGGTCCTCCGCCGCCGCCGTGGCTGCCGGATAAGAGCATTAAGTAATTGGCCGTGGTGTGTAAGTCTTCTAGATCTGATCCTTCTCTGCTTCTCTTAATCATCATTTTGTGGTTTAATTTGATGAGATTTTATTATGTGTGGGATAGTTTTTGAAGTAATGAGAAAATGACTGAAAAAATGGGGATTTATAGGAGAATTGATGAGGTTTTGTTGTTATGGATAAATTTTTGAAGTAATGGGAAAATTACTGAAAATTGGGGGATTTATAGGAGATTTGAATAATGGAAGTTAGTGTTAAGGGGCGTGGTAGATGGATTAGACAGTTTGAATTGATGCATATAATCGACCTTTTGCAAAATGGGGAAAATGGAAATCAATTTGAAAGGGGAAAATTGGCCATCTTTCTTGTTGGAGAAGGAAGTCAAAAATTTGAATGCTTGGAATTCAGAAACATCTTGCTTCTACTATTAGTTTTCTACTTTTCCTTTATTTGTATTTGTGTGATTAGTAATTACAGTTTTTTTAATTTGTGATATTCATGCATGAGGTATTTACTTAAGCCCCGTTACTTTTCGCAGAATTAATTGGGATAAACTAAGATTAGAATTTTAATTTTAATTAATCTATCATTTGGTTTGTGAGATGAGGGTCCATGATATACTTTAAGTCCGGATATAAAATGTTAAATCCCTTCATGGAGGAATATGTGTCAATCTCATGTGTAAGGTGAGATAGAACATATCACAAATGCAATAATACAAAATTGTTCTTCTACTGTTTGAATAGATTCACAAGAATAAAATGTGATTGTTTCAATTTAATTTAAGGGTATTTATGACATTTCAATATGTATCTCATATAATCCTACAATCCAAACGCATATGTTGATTCAAATAAATTCAGTTCAATCATTCTAACCTTACTCAATTTCGCTCAATCTTATTACACTGAATCAATTTAATCCCGTAAACCAAACGCCCTTTAAAAAATTGGCCATTCATGAGATGGGAAATCTCCTAAGTTCATGGGGAGGAAATTTCAATTTAAAATATAATGAGCATGACTCATTAGTAATTATTATAGACAAATATTTGTGGCAATTAACCCTTAATCATCCAACATTATACTTTATTATACAAATTAATAATAGCTAGACATGTAACTTATTATAAACTATCGTGACAAACTCTTTTGAAAAATTTATTCATAATATGAACTTACATTTATAAAATAATATCATTAATTATACTTATAAAATATTATGATATTAATTTATAAATATAATAATATCAACCAATAAATATTGTGATATCAATTTTTAAGTGTAGTAGTATGCACTTTTCATAAATTATGAACAGGTTTCACCGAAGACCTACTCAACTATCATAATGACTAAACTTTTCATAATAATTAATAATGAAAAATTATTTAAAGAATTATCTTACCCTCTTATATGTACTATTATGAAATGCACAGTGCACTTGAAACACAATAGATTTACTCATCTTTTTTCCCCCTTTATAAAAGACATTATTTGTGCTGAAATTTGTTTTCTAAATTAATAACATGGAAAGTACCTAACTAGTGTAGAGACGGGAGCGTGTGAACCAAAGAAATTAATAATGGTAAAAAAACAAGTGTGAAATATGGAGTGACGTCATGGAGCGCGTAAGCATGAGCGTGTTAGAGTCAGTATGAGAATACGCGGGTAGCTTATTCGCTCGCTGCCTGGAATCTTCTAGAGTGTTTCATGCAATAAATCCTACTTATTTGCCGTACAAATCCTGTTACTTATTTGCAACTAATCTTCTAGAAGAAGCCTAAAGCATACTAGGACTTGTGCTTCATGCTTCCACCATCTAACTTAATAATCGAAATACAAAACATACAGAATTTAAATCCATCTATATACAATGCAATTATTTTTCAGCCAAATTATTATTTTTTCCTATATCCCGAAACAAAAAAACTCATCGTCATTCTATTTTAGATTTTTTGAGACAAAAAAATTGCTTAATAATATTATTAGAAAGTGAGTAAGTAAGAACTTTTTTACAAGAAGGATAAAAACCTTATTATATTAGTAAATTTATAGGGGCGTTGGCAACATTTCTTGATCATAAGATAGTTATAACTTATAAATTATATTGTTAAAAAAATGAATATATTAAAAGTTAAAATTATGCAGACATTGACTCGAGAGTAGTACAAAATTTAATATATATGACGTCATCGTTATAAAAATTGAAAAATATATGTTGAACTGATCTGAACATAGTAGTAGTCAAGTCAACAGCTACAACCAAAATTAGACAAAGCAAAGGATTTTACATATAATAATTTTCTTCTTTGATGTATTATATATTTATTATGTCGTCATACTCCTACTAAACTGATACTAATAACTAACGTAGGCGATGAGATAAGAGCGTAGAAAATAAACTTTGGATGAGATTGTTCTGAATGAAATCTACGCTAGTTAGCTTACTGGATAATGAGTGTGCACACATATTTTACTTCTTCTAGACGTTATTATTCTTTTTATTCGCCAATTCACACAACAAACAATTAATCAACTTATAAACCTAATTAAAATCTTTCCACTGCTTCATGTGAATCGGGACTAGCTATATGACTATATCTTCTAGATTTTGCACGTGGGGTGAATATTAAACACACTCCACCTTTATTCTCTTCTAATCTCATCAAACTAGGCTAAGTCTTTTATACATTTAAGTGCACCGTGCAATCATAATGTATTTTAGAATCGTATAATTTGTTATATTGAAAAATGCAATTTCTTTATAATGAATCGTGCAACTATTAATATGATAAAATAGTTGCATGCTTCAATGAAAATAAGTTGAATATTTCAATATAACAAATTGTATGATTTTAAAATATCTTATGAATGTCATTTCTTAATTTTGAATTGAAAGTAAAAAACCGCTTCAAACTAATGATATGTGACTTTTTTATTTTTAAAAGATTAATTGTGGATTGTCTTTCTAGAACATTGCTCGATATATATTTTATGGTTTCTAGAGGAAAGTGTTCAACTTTCATAAGATTTATTCATTATATAAATTTTTAAATATTGCCACGACTACTATATTGATATTTCACTGTAATTAGATTTTTTTTTATATTCTGATTAAATAATCTAATGACTTCAAAATAATGAATAGGTCCATGGTAAAACTTGTTCATCATATGAAATTTATACCACTACATTTAAAAATTAATAACACTTACACTTATTAATTGATATCATTATATTTATAAACTAAGATCATAGCATTATGTGCTATAAATATTAATTTATAAAAATAGTGGTATCAATTTATAAGTTTAATAATGATATAAATTTTATACTATAAACAAGTTTCAAATAAGAGTTTGTGCAAATTAATATATATACATGTCTAATTGTGTCCCCATTAAAAAAATAAAAAAATTACATGTCTAATTGTGTGTATTAAACATAGAGAAAACAAGCAATTTACGGAACTTGGAGCTGTCAAAGTAGATTTTAGCTAGTTGGGCCAGCCCACACACTATACTATGGATCGGGCCGCGCATCAATAAGCCTAATGAGAGATGGGCCTAAAGTAGTTGGCTCGTCTAGGCCGTGACCTTTGGCAGGACAAGGGTAGGCTTTAGCAGGCTGGTCTGCCTCTTTTATATTTTAAAAAAAGATAAATATTTTTATTATGCATTTTAACAATTTTATTTTATTTTTTGTAGGTTTTATGTTTAAGGAAGGTAAGTCTTAATTTGTGAAAAACAATATTTATGAATTTTAATGATTGATGAACTTTGATTTAGAAGACCATTCTTGTAAATAATGGGCGATGAATCTCGTTTATGATTTTTTTTAATATTGATAATTATGAAGGTAAATTACTTAGATTACATGCGATCTTCATTAATTTAATGTTGAATTTTAAAATTACATATTTGCAATATATAACATGGGCTGACCATCTAGACTAGCAACCCGCCAATAAATATATTGGATTAGTTTTACAATCCGTTTCATCAAAAGATTTAGCGATAATAGGTAAAGTATAGTGTGAATAAGTTTTACGGTGAAATTGGTTAAGGAGTGTGACTTATATTACTAAAGTGTGTGATTTCTTCTTACTGCAAAGTGTGTGACTTTTTATTGTAAAGTGTATTACTCATAAAAGTGAAGAAAGTATGATTTATATTATAAAGAAAGAATGTCAGTAGTGATAATCAAGTGTGTGAATTATATTCTTAAAAGTGTATGTTTGTATTAAAAAAAGATATTTGAAAAAAAAACCAATTTTTTCAAAAGATACCAACTCCCAACTCGCAATAATATTGTTATTGATCAAGTGAATTGTAATGATTATTCATCAAATTCAAATCGAGATTACACACTCACAATGCACCGCTCCGATAAATAACCATACAATATTTTTCTCTATCTTTCCAATCAATGACGTAACAAATAAATATCTAAAATCAAGAATCCTAATTCTAAAAAAAATAAAAAAAATAGCGTCATCTCAGGATTGGTATTTGCAGGAAGCAGTACCTGGAAAAATAAAACAAGTAATATTATAAATATAAATATATCTATATCTATATTTATAAATTAATTAATTACGCATCATTAAAAGAGAGGGGAGAGAGAGAGAGCTGCGTACTGGGATCAGCCGAAGTAACAACACCGGTGCCGGCGAAGTCACAGTTAACATCGATGGGGCCTTTAGCATGATAGTAAGCATTCATGACAAAGGCTGCGTGCGCCCTCACGGTGGAGGGTGTGAAGCACGCGCCGCCATCTTGAATTGGCTTGCAATCTATGCCTTGGCTGCACACGTAGTTTATGTTGTTCTGAAGTGCGGTGTCAGTAGCACCGGGCTTAGGCACACACCACTTTTTACCGCCGGCAATTGGCTTTGGAGTTGGAATTGGCTGCACATGTGATATTGTCATCTTTAATCTCAATAACATTTAGGAAAAGGGTACAATTCAAATGTGACAATCTTCCACGTAATTCATTGGGTACTACCTTAGCCTAATTCAGGTTAAATAGATAAGGAGGAAATTGGACAAAATGCCACTATCAAATTCTCATTAGAAAAAGATTGGGTCTCATGTGCACCCGGGTACAAGTGCACTTATTGTGCATTTTAAAAGCGTGCAACTATACAAAATAGAAACATGCAACTATGTTCTCATATTAACATTTGCACTTTTCTGTGTAAATAAATTGCACTTTTCAGCATAACAAATTGCACGTTTCTAAAATGCATTATGAGTGCATGGTGCACCCGGATGCATACAATACTTTGCCTTAGGAAAGATATCGTGCAATATATATATGATGTGATATAATTATATTTATATGGGTAATTTTTTGTGGGCAGATTCTGTACCGGATAGAAAATGTTATTTTAAATTTGGTGGACTTGATTGAGTACCTCCCTACTTTTATATGCATTTCACTTAAAAATATATAATTATAATGGGAAATGCCGGTTAATACTGTACTACTGTAGCCCACTGTCTCAACATAGATCCCAAAATACAAGATAGTAATTTAGTCTAGATCAATTTTATTTATATTATATTGTATTAATATGTACGTGATAAATATATATACATCATCGATTCAATCATAACGTAAAATAGAAGGATGTTTATCAACTTCGATTAAAGAAAAACGTGACAAGATTCAAATAGAAAAAAATAGGCATATCTCAACTGTAAAGAGAGCATAAAGAAAAGCTATGAGGAGAATAAGGAACAAGGAAATCAACGGGCACATGCAACTTTTGACTTAAATTTAATGTTCATCAATTATGAGTGTTTAGAGAGATAGGCCTAACACAAATTATTTATATTTATTATATATTAAAATTGATTCTCTAAATTACGCAATTATGAAAGAAATTAAAAAGAATTATATCTCTAATAATTCCTTTTTATAAATTAATTAATTGTTTTTCACATTTTAGTCTAATTATTTTTTCATTAATCTAGCAACAAAAAATAATTATGTATTCACCTTATAACTAAAAATGGGATAAATAGTAATTTATTACTCACTTCATTTTTTAATAAGTGTTTTTTTTTATGATAAACTAAAATGAATAACACTCATGTGAACCAGGTTCACACATGAACTATATTACTGTTATGTGTAAAAACTATCACTGTAATGCACAAAAACTTTCACTGTTTAAAAATATAAAACATTTTTTAAATAGTGATTGTTTTTATTCATAATATATAAACATTTTTAAATAGTGATTGTTTTATTCATATTGCCAACTTATGGGTTGTGGTAAAATGAGTATTCATTAATTAAGGGTTAGTTTGTACCCTCCTTAATTTTATTTTATTTTTTTAAAAAAAAGCTAAAATACCACTTATTTTTTTTGGAAGGTACCACTTATTAGATTAGAGCAGTAATTCTTGTTCGAAAAAAAGATTAGAGCAGTAATTCTTGTTCGAAAAAAGAAAGATAGTAGTAATTAATAGGTGCAATCTTCTCCTAAAATAAATGTGGATTACATGCATAATTATAGTTTTTCCACCAGATTAATTACCATTTTACAGCATCAACATTATACAAACACAGTATTCATTAATTTTTACTTAGGGGTTAGTTTATAACCTCCTTAATTTTATTTTTTTTTTTTGAAAATTATTTGCTAAAAACATCTTTATTTTTTTTTTTATATTTATATTGAAAATGTGAATTATACATATTAGATTTTGTTCTAGAGCAGTAATTCATTTTTTTATAGAAAAAAAATATTAGAGCAGTAATTCTTGTTTTTAAAAAAAAATGAGATAGTTTTATACATGATAATTATAATCTATAACAATCTTCTCCTTCCAATAAATGTGGATTACATGCATAATTATAGTTTTTCCACCAGATTAATTACCAATTATTATATATATATAACATTATACAAACACAAAACAAGGGTGAGTCCGTCCCTGAAAACACATTCCCATGGCCATAAATACACATCTAGAGTAAAAAATAAACAATCCGGGTACAAAATCCAAACCATAATTAAGAACATCAATTAATCACTCACCTTAACAGGAGCAGCACCTCCGGCCCGCATAATCCCAACGTCATAAACCGAGGTAAAATCGGGCCTAAAAAGCCCGAAATTCCTCTCAGCCATGGACCCCGGTTTCTGATTCTCATTAAACAACCCAAATATATACGTCTCGAACCTCTTGTTCGGCATCAACGGCGTCCCCCTCCCGGCATTATAATGCGCCACCAACCCCCCATTATACGACGCCGCATTAACCACCGAGCACTTCGGCTTCTCGAAAACCTCCCCCTCCGACGCCCATCCCGTCTCCCCGGCCACAATCTCCACATCCCCGAACCCCATTTTCTTCATCGCCGTGAAAACAGAATCCATCAATATATCAAACATGTTCCCGTACGTCCTTGTCGTATACTTATCAAAAAGCCCTTTATTCGGGCGGAAAAGGCACAAGTCCGCCTTCTCCGGCCCGTACGAAAAGTACGGGTACGGGTTCACCATAAAGGGCGACTTAGTCGCCCTGTGAAATTTCAACATTGGTTCGAGAACGCCCCGGTCCCAACCGGGGCGGAACCGGGCCTCGCTCGGGAGATCGGTGGGCTCCAGTATCCCGAGCGAGTGCGCGGTCGTTACCGCAATGTCTTTGATTCTCTCTAACTGTAACGCCCGGTGAACGGTCACCATAGCGGGGACGAGATTATCGATATTGACCTGCGGGCCCCAGTGGAGAATCTCGTTCCCGACTAGGATGTAATTGATTTTGGTCGCCGGGTGGAAGGGCTTGATGTGGGTGGCGACCCAACGGCGGGCGTAACGGACGTTTGTGAGGCTGGGGATCTCGCCGTTAGGGATGGTGACGGCGACGAGGATGCCGGTGTTGCCGAAGGCGCGGAGGATTTCGGGGTTGACGTCGAAGATTTTGATCCGGTCGATGGTGGTTTGGTTTTTGAGGAACTGGGCGACTTGCGACGGCGGGGGGAGGTTGTCGCCGAGGGTGCCGTAGTTGACGCCGATGGAGTGGACGGCGGTGACGGCGGCGAGGAAGATGAGGGCGGCGGCAGCCACCCTGGTCGGAGACATGTTGGTTGTTGATTGTATTGGGGAAAGAAAGTGAGGGGTTGTGTGTGTGAATGGAATGGAATGGAATGGGGAAATTGGGAGAGAATTGAGGTTTTATAGATTTTTGGGAATTTTTTTATTTGGGGATTAAATGTGAGTGGTGGTGGAAAAAGGTCAAAAGAAGTATGACCGTGTAAAAAAATAGGTGGTGCTCCGCTGTCAATAAATAAAGGGAAGGCAACAAAAGCTATAATAACACGGAATAAACTTTTTTTGGATTGCCTGTCTCATGAGTCATGGCAAAATCATATCCACTCATATCATGTAATAATTGTTTCTTACTGTCGTTATTACACGTTTTCTTTTTCTACAAATTCGGGTGGTGTGATATGAGAGTTTCAGATTGGATATCTATAACAGGAGTATCCATTTGTGAGAGACTAATAAGACTGTCCTGGTTTTTTATTTCTATTCTAGTCTATATTTCGTTTCGGTTAGTTATTGCGTAGAATGATAGAATATGAATGGTGGTGCCATTAATGTGTAATTATTCTTCTAACTTGATAGAATCCATCCAGAATTAGATATACTCATGTACTAAAGAAAGTGAATCACCAATTATTAATTTATTATTATTATAACAAATCTAGGAAATTTTGACCGTTAACGCTTGACTACAGTAACCACTCCATAAAGTTTAACCTAATGCCGCGAACGTAGTTCAAACATTCAAATATAAAAATAAATATAAAACTTAAATAAATCAAACAAAACTCAATTCGTGTCCAGCTCAATCGATAATCAAATAACTCAAACATAAAGTTTAAAGTCCTCGTAATTTTCAAACAAGTTTGAACACAAGTGGATTGAACTCCAATCATGTAACTAAAAGAACCCGATACAAATTTATGTAAATGCAACTAATATTAGTTGAGAAAGAACCCCAATCAAATTCAAACTAAAACTAGATACAATTGAAGCAGTCCCTGGGAGAAATTAAACACCAACTGCATTCCAATTTCCATATGAATAACAATACAAACAACAAAATAACAAGAAGATTGAACCATCTCCTAATACAACAACAACAACAATGAGGCCATCCCAAATGGACAGCCATCATCTATCAAGCATTAGGAGCAGCTCCACAACAAGATTATGCTCCATAACCTACCTTCAACACGTGCGTATTTCTGAGTGCAAATCTAGTGATCTCCAGCTTCTATCACTCAACCTCATCGGTGAATCTTCTAGAACCATCTGGATTTCTGTTCGTCCCTTGCTTTCTATGTTTCTTGCTCTTGGCTTTCTTGGCCTTCATTCGCCGTTTTTTCTCGTTAGCATCAACCCACGCGTAATCAGATGGGATGGTGAAAGGATCAACTTCATCACGGAAGCTACGGCCTTCACTATCGCTTGATTGGGCCCCACGACTTCCTTTCATCCATGAGATCCATGAAGAACCCTCGGAGGATTCCTTAGACTTGGAATCTTGGAAATGTGCGGGGCTAGATAGAGGTGTTGAAAACTCCTCTATTGGTTGAAGCTCCTCGAATTTTGTAAAAGTCACTAGGACACGTATTGTTGGGACAATTGGGATGGCAATCTGTGTAGTGGAATATAACAATTTAAAAATCCAAGCAGGCCAAATATGTCAAAGCTCAATATACGTATGATGGATTGATCGTATAAAACTGTGTAGAATCGGTTTGAATAAGTACAAGATAAGTCAATATATAGATCTAATAGCTTTTCACAGGATCCAACAACTTTTCCAACTGTTGAATGTGCTTTTTGAAAGAGATGGTAATTATATCTCCAAATAATGCAGCAAATAATATTAACATGGCCAATTTCAATAAATTTTAGCTATAAAGCTGCTAGGCTAAAATGAACTTGAGATATCGGTTCAAAAAGTTATTCCTGGCAATTTTTCAAACTAGATACTAAATTTCTAGAGCAGTAAAAGGGGCTCTGATTGGTCGAGATATCTATGCAATATAACCTGAAATGAAAAAAAAAAAAGAAACAGGAACAGGAGAAGTACCATATGATTTTTCATATTCTAGAAAAATTAAAGTCAACTACAATATGGATCATTCTGCCGCAATGATTCTTCTAATTGAATTATACTCAAACTTACTCTAAACACAATGAGGTGAAATCTAGAGTTTGAGAACTAAGAAACGGTACCTGACAATCTTCTATATAAACACTTGCGCAAACAAGGGCGGCATCAAATCATTGCATAATCTAATTAAGGGTCACAAGTTTTTAATATTTCTAAGATTCACATCTAATCTAGCAATTGGAAACTCCTTATCAGACCTTCTAGTCTTCAGAAGTATTCTCTTATTTTAGGATAGGCGCATATATTACTGTTACTTTCTCAAATGTAATTTTATTATTAACCACACTATACCATAAACAAATTTAGAAGTTCCAAGTGACAACAGCCAACAGATTACACACTTCACATTATTCCTCATGTCAGCAGCCATTATCAAAATTAACAGATTCAGTACACTGATTCTACGTAAAAGTGAAAGACTATCTACAAAAATTGCATATGCACCAGTGAAACTAAAACAACGATTACAAGTAGCTGTAACCCTACGCTTGTCAAAGCTTCTGACAATCCATGCTCAATCTAGACTTACTTCCATCCCTAAGTTCACATAACCCCAGCAGTTCTATCAGAATCTTATAAATTGACTGCATGATAAGATGGTAGCAGATACTTAGACAGAAGGCAGAAATAATATTTCCAGAAAACAGCAACAAAGAAAAAGCATGCATAAAAAAGTGCACATGTCCTTAAATACCTTGACTGGAAATGTTCCAGTAGGAAGCTTCGTAGTTAAAAGCTCTCGAAGTCTTCTCACGGCTTTAACTTTATTAGCCAATATGTCAAGCAACGGCAAGAGTTCTTGTGTTTGCAGAGGAAAATCTGGTGTCAACCACAAAACAGGTCTCAGTCCTTTCTTATACTCGCTTTCACTCTTTGACTCAACGGCGGCTCCTTTCTTCTTTTTCTTCTTGCTACTTTTATCTTTCGACTTCTTCATGTCCCCTGTACTATCCTCCCTAGGAAACTCGGATGATGATCTGCGACTATCGTTAGACTTCTGCCTGCTATCATCAGGTGTCAACTTTGAAAACTTCCTCAGCATCTTTGAATCATCAGGATCGTCTCCAAGGTTCTTTGAGCTCTTCTTGTTCCAAGCAAACCAGCCTTTCTTCTCCTTTGTAGCACCATTTGATTCACAGCTTTCAATTGAACCTGTATCGAAGTTTTCATGGCAATCCTGAACCTCACTGTCTTCATCCTCTCCAAAACCATCCCCCATTCGAAGTGCAGAATCTAACTGCATTCTTTCCTCAGCTGTCAAGACATCATCGTACTCATCATTTTCAGCCCCATTAACCGCCAATCTTTCTTCATCATTAACAGAAAAAAGCTCCTCATCAGTCATAGCACCAGGAACTCTCCTAGACTTCACGCTAACCTGGACATGAAGCATATCATACACCTTCGCCTTCCAACCTCCAACCATCTCAGTTCTTTCTTGTCTTCTCCAATTCAAATGGGGAACGAGCTCAGCCTGAGTAACATCAATTCCTGGTCTATACATATTAGTTTGAGACATCAAAGCCACTTCATGCGCAACTTCAGCCTCAGATGGTTGAATACCAGCTCCTTCGAGAGCATTCGTGATCTCTTTCTCCTTATGAGCCAGTACGATCAAAGATCCAGGTGGCAAAGATATATTACCATTCTCCGAGGAATGACCCTCTCCAAGAAAGAGAAAAGTTTGATCAGAGCGTTGGATACGGAATCCGTCAAACCCTGCAAGGGTCATATCTGCTCGGAGATTAGAGCCACGTTTCCATATCCGATAAGTATCAGAAGGGGCTATTCTACCAATGAACGGTATCACTGTGCTCTCAAAGTGGAAGGTTATCTCCATATAAAAGTCACGAATTCGAGAAGCTGATGCCACAATCCTAGGAAGCCTGCGGCACCATTTAGCCCATGCAAGAGGCTGGTAATGACGAGCTATGATCATGGCGATGCTCTCCTCGCGGGTACATACTGCCTCTTGGAGTGCACTCCATCCATTGTCGTTCTGAAGACTCCAATCAGCCCCAGCTGCCATTAAAACCTCAGCTGCAACAGCATCATGCATTTTCACCGCTAAGTGCAAAGGGGTTTCCCTACCTGGAACGTCCCTCCTGTCAATCATTGCAGACACAGCATCTGCATCCACTTCAGCAGCCAAAGACTCCTCTTCGTTATTGACCTCTCCCGCCTTTGCCAGCTTAGGAAGTCCGGCCACAATACGTTTCAGTGTTGTATGGTCACGTCTTAGCACCGCCAAATGGACAGGACTATGTGCATATTTTGACAAATCCTCCATTATTCTATCCCCTAATATCTATATTCCACTTTTCCTTTCTTCACTTAATCGATTCTACAAAATTGAAACTTCGCCAGCTCCTTAATCTAATGAGAATCTCAAAGTTGGGACCTTCCCCCATTTCGCAACAACAAATGCCAGGAAATCATCCCAGTTTTCAGCTCCCAAAAGATCCCCACCATAAAGCAAAGTTTCAATTACACACAAATGTTCTACTTCTTCCTCAAAAATTAAATTCCAACACTCAACAATTCATCAACACATAAAAAGCCCCTTAAATCTTGATCTCAGCTCAACATCACCCAGGAACAAATCCTGACAAAAAGATTAAAAAAAAAAAACCACAAAAAAGATAAATAAAAGCGCGGCAAAATTAGTTCAATACCTCGATCTAGCTGCAATTCTAGCTCTAGATTTCATTTAACATTTTCATCAACGATAAAAAAAACACAAATTACAAAACCTACATAAATAACGGAAAAATTACCCGAAAACGAGAAAAATTGATGAGATTCCGGGAGAGACTTTGATAATTAATGTAGATTCAGATCTCTTTCCCGACTTTCTCTCTCTATAAATGCAGAATCCTGGGTAGATTGAAAAAGAGAGAGAGTGGTGAGATGTGTAATTGCAAATTGGCATCTGCAGCTGCTTGCTGGCCTGGCTGCTGATACTGTTAGCTGTTTCTGGCAAATTGAGATTTAACCATTTGCCATCAGATTGGGAGAATATTACAAATCTGCCACACGCGTGACATTGCATATTGATTCCGCCCTGCTGCACCGTTTTGTCAATAAAGCCACCAATCTTCCAACTGGGCAAAGGGCCTCAGATTTGTATTCTGTTTATTACTTTATTATTTATTAACTATAATTAAAATAATATTTAGTGGTCATTCGTTGTAATTAAATATCAAATGGGTCCATCTCAGATCAATAACGTGAACATTTTCAAGATGGGGAAAGACAAAATCAAGACTTTTATAATCAGATATTTTTTTATTGCTATATTATTTTGGAAGACAAAAACTTGTATAGACCTGGTTCATACTATGAACTCGATTATTTAAGTATCACTGTTAGATACAAAAACTCTCACTGTTATATATAAAAATTATCACTATTATGAACAAATACAATCACTATTTAGAAAATGTTTTATATTTTTAAACAGTGAAAGTTTTTGTGCATAACAATGATAGTTTTTACACATAATAATAATAGAGTTCACGTGTGAACCTGGTTCACATAAGTGTTACTCATTTTGGAACAAGTCTTTTGGGGGGTTAGGAAACTTTCGTTTGAGTTGCTTTGTAAAATGAAATTTTTCGTTTTTTTTAAAGAAAATTAGTTAAAAGAACGACTTAGGTGGTATTACCACTTGCAAGTCAAATAATTTTTTATGATATTGCTAATTATTGTTGATAATTCTTTGTAGTATTACTGATTATTAATTGTGATATTACCCATGTTATTGTTTATTAATATTATTTGTGTTATTACTTATTATTGTTTGTGGTGTTGCTTATTAATTTTTGTGGTTTTGTTGATCAATACTTGTCGTATTGCTGATTATTGTTTGTGGTATTGTTGATTATTTCTTATGGTATTGCTAATTATTTTTTGTTGTATCGGTGATAATTGTTTGTGGTATTGTTGATTAATGTTTGTGGTTTCGCTGACTATTCTTTGTAATTTTGCTGATTATTGTTTATGGTATTATTCAATATTGAATTTAGTATTTCTGATTGTTATTTGTGGTATTGTTGATTAATGATTGTGGTATTGTTGTTAATATTTTGTGATATTGCTTGTTTGGGTTTTTTGGATTCAGATCATTAATCATTGTCAAAGGTATTAATTATTACTTGTGGTATTACCGATAAAAAAAATTAAATAATATTGACTTTATTAACAATGTTGAGGATTTGAACTTGGATTACTTTTTTTTAGATAAGTTTGTTATGTTGTGTATGAAATAAATTACAATTATTTATAACTAAATATAGTTCTTAAAAAGAAATATAATATATTAATGGATGAATATTTCTATTAGCTTTATTGTTAAATGGTCTTGATCAAATTCTAACGTGAATTGATTGTCGGTGGAGATAAAGAAAAGTGAGATAAGAGGAAAATCTTATCTCGTTACAAACACATATATAAAGGTTGTACATAAAATATTTTTTAAAAATTTATAATTAAATAAATAAAAATAAAACCTGAACATTTTGTTTTTGTAAAAAGGAAAAGAGTACAAAATATTGAAAAAAAAAAGATGGTGAAAAGAAAAAAATGAATCTTTTGAATTTAGAAAGAAATACAAAAAAAAAAAAAAAAAAAAAAAACCAGATTTACCTAAGAAAAATTGAACCTGTGTTGATTCTTGATAAGGATTTGCAAGTGCCACCATGCCAACAAACCTTATGCTCGAAATCATCGCGGCCATTTCAGATATCAGGATCCGCGTGTTTTTTTTTTATTATTTTCAAATGAATGGAATTTCATGTATGAAGTTGGAAATTAAAATAGAGTAATTTTAAACATTGTGCGAAAAAAAATTGTGCTCGTGCAAAATCAAACAGTACACGAAAATTTATGAATGTCAATCATGAAAATTTTCTTGCAGAATTATTTGTTGTGGGTTTATGAGTTAAAAGGTTTAGCTAAGGATAGTATTGGGTTTTTAATAGTAATTTTGTATCTTAGAGTAAGGATTTTAAGAGGTTGCACCTACTAGTAATTATGTATCCCATTTTGCACCTAATAGTGAGCCCCCAATTAAAATTACATCAATTGCACCGTGCATTGGTGCACACAAGTAAATGTGACTCTAATTTTTATGTATTGTAAAATATTTTGATGTCATTTTACTTGTGCCCTGCGAGACTTTAAAATATGTATTATATTTAAAAAAAAAATCTAAGAGAAAAATAATATTTTATATGTAAAACTCTATTTGTTTTCTTGATCCTGATAATATGACTATATAGAGTTATTATATTTAATTTTTTTTTGCCAAGAGAAAAATAATATTTATATGTAAAACTCTATTTTTTTCTTGATCCTGATAATATGACTATATGGAGTTTTTACAAATTTATGTTCATAACCGTTCAAAGAAAGACATGATAGCAGAATAAGCACCAACAAAATATGGAAATGGATTGTATAACAGGTGATCTGTTTCCACAAAGCATTTTGTAATCTCGTTCTTTTTAATCAAAACCTTCAATTTTAAGTACCGTCAGGAAGCAATTGCATACATATATATTACTCTCTTAATATTCTTAGATGGTTGTTAAAGAGCAACCATCTAAGAATTAAACAAACATTCCATAAGCATCGATTTAAAGGGTAGGCTAGTGTTGAAAAAGTTCCATAACAAAAATTCTCTTTTAATTGATTTATACAAAGTTCAAACTACAATTTTTGGCATTCTCGATAATAATTGATAAATAGAACATAAAAAAGAAGATACAATATAAATTGCAGATACTTGGAAAACATATATGGAATATTGCATGTATCAACTCTTAATAGCCGAACGTACTACAGGCAAAATTTGCATATTCTGAAGATAAATAAATATTGATTTGAAATTAATAGAAATCAAAACAGCACATGATATGATCAACCACCAAAAGATAAATGACTATGGAGTATATTATAACAACAGTGGCTAAGTCTTATATGCACTTGGGTGCACCGTATACTCATAGTGCATTTTAGAAACGTGCAATTTGTTATGCTGAAAAGTGCGACATATTTAAACAGAAAAATGTAACTGTTAATATGGGAACATAGTTGCATGTTTATGTATGAAATAGTTGCACGTTTCTGTTTTGTATAATTGCACGCTTCTAAAATACACTATAAGTGCACGGTGCACTCGGGTGCACATGAGACTTACTCAACAACAAAATGTATTATCCTGTTTAGTTATTCATAGGAATACCTAAAATTTTCTTTGGAACAAATGCAAATCGGTATAGCAGTCCTATTCACCTTTATAGGACCATATGTGAATTAACAAAAATATCATTCTTTAATCATCCATAATAATCACCATGTACATGTACACGAAATGCAGTATACATTAGGAAAATCAAAATCACACAGTTTAGTAAATCTACATTAATAACAAATATTAGAATTCGATGTAAAACAAGGTTATTAGCACAGAATATGGACGACGGGTGTATATAATTGTTGGATGTTTAAAGTGTAGTCACCATAAAATCATTAATATGAATGAATAAATTTGTTTCTACAATGAGAACATATATAGGGCATCATTTGCAACAGCATGCACATATTTTTACATTTCACCTACCTAAATACATGATCTTGATTCCTTTGACAAAACGAATCATATTCTTAAGCATTGCTAATTTAGCACCTTACATTCAGTTTATTGGAAACAAAAACTCTATTTATATAATCAGGATAAAAAAGATTTTAAAAATAATAACAGCAGACCTATGAGATTCTCCTTTGGAACTCAACCACAGCATGATCATACTTAACCAGCCTCACTTCAATTTGGGCAATCTCTTGGGCCAACTTTTTCGCATTAGTGCCAACCGCCTTGCCTTGTGCGCGCCCGTCCTCCCACCCTAAGGTTGAGAGTATGTTAGCAAATACATCTATTCTTTTTTCAAAAACTACAAGACATACATAAATCTAGTAACTTAATGATCCTATATATATATTTACCGTTTGCTCATAGTTTTCTCCTTTTTCTTCGGCTCTCAACAACTGAAGCCCAACAGCTAAATCCTGTGAGGTGATTGCAACCATTGCGTATTCATCTGTGCATTCCATATTGATCCTTGAATCCAAATTCTCTCTAGCTTTTACGAGCATTTGATCTATTAATCCTCCATTCATCTTCCTACGTTGCTCTGCACTTGTTCCTTGCTCTATCAATGCTGCAACATCCTTTACACTTGTACACTTGGGGTCCAACTTAAATCCATAGAATGGACTATTTACATCCTTATTAGGCAATTTAAGATGCAGAATTTTGGCAAGTTGTTCACAATTGAAGTCATCAAAGTGGAAAATGTTGGAAATGCGCCTACGGATGCCTTCATTTGAAGAAAGTACGCGGTTCATTGGTTCAGTATAGCCTGCAAATATTACGACAACTTTTCCATTGTCCATGTAGGACATTATCTCCTCTAACGCTTCTAATCCAACATCATCTTTGGACCTCTTCTTCGGTACTAGGCGATACGCTTCGTCTACAAACAAAATGCCACCCATTGCTTCTTCGATCTATTTCATATATTCATATATATTAATTTGTTTTTCAGTTTAAAGACATTTTAAGTGTTATACTTAACATATAAGAGAGTTCATACGCTTTTATGTATATTTACCTTTTTCCTTGTTTTCGACCCTGTTTCACCAATGTATTTTGAAACCAAATCTGTTCTTTGGACTTCGATTACCTTATCTCTTCGAAGTATGCCCACCATGTGAAGTAATTTACTCAGCATGCGTGCTATCATAGTTTTGCCTACCAAATAATATTGCGAATGAGATTACATTGAGGCAGTTTATAAGTTTGACTAGTTTATATACCTGTTCCAGGATTACCAAGAAAGACCAATTGAGGCAGTTTTCTGGGCCCGACTTGAAGGCCAAAGGCCCGACGCCTCTCATCCAAGATCATTCCCTTTAACCACTTCGTAAGCTACTTCGTAAGCTGTAGTTTAAGCTTATCCAATCCCTCTATTTTCGACAATTCATTCTCGATGGCATTATTCATGTCAACAGTAGCAGTATCGGTACAGAATGCAAGTTCTTGGTCGGCCGTCCGCAGCCTCTGATGCTCGGTTACGACAAAATGGCCTACGCGCTGATGCCTCGGCAGTCCCACACTCAAATTTCTTTGTCGGTCTCCACTCGATACGTCATCGTTTAAACTACCCCAACGGAGAGGACAGGTTCCGGTGGCCGTGACCACAAACATTTAGAATGTTTCTCTAAATTTTCTCTATTTAGATTAACACCGCTGCCTAGTTAAAAAACAGAGATTGAAAAATTGAAATAGTGATTAGGTTAGGGTTGACTTGGAATTCTGTTTCAAATAACAAAATATACGTCGAATCCACGGAACATAGACACGTGGAAATATATTAATTAAAATCTAATCTAATATTAATTAAAAAATAAAAAGAGAAATTTACATATGTATGTGGGGGCTATTATACCATAAAACGAGTGGATTACTATAAAAACGGGGATGATTGAAGCAACCAGCAATTTTTTTTGCTGGCTAATTATTTTGGCTTGTCGGACATGATGTTCATGTTTCTCAGATCTGGGAGATTGGGTGTATCATGTATGAGGGCTGTAGGGAGAAATGGTAAAAGGGGGTAATTATAGCATTTCAATAGGGTATTAAAAATAATAAAAATGGGTGTATTTAAAAAAAATAAAAAAATTTATCCATTTTATGATAAAAATATATATATCCAAAAAATTTCATGACTAACTAAAGATATTGCATTTTAAATATATATATTTATCCATTTTATGATAAAAATATATATATCCAAAAAAATTCATGACTAACTAAAGATATTGCATTTTAAATTTTTAAAGTTTGCAGCGAAAGTAATTAAATTCAAAATATTTTCAAAAAAAATATTTAATCATTAAAAAATTTAATAAATTATCTAAGTGCTAGACATACCTTCAAAATAAAATAACATAATCCTTGAGGCAATCCGTATTAGTCCCTTCAACGATTTTTTCCATCGAAAATAACCAAATAATTCAATATAACAATTCCATGAAAATTATATAGCAAACAACAATTAAATTCACATGAATATAAATAAATAGTAAAGCAAGTAAAAATCTCACATCAAATCTTGAGTAACCTCGTAAACACGTAAATTGTTACCTAAAATATTAAATTTTTGAGTTTTAAAATTGTGCATACAATAATTTATTATTCGTATAACGATTTACATAAATAATATCAATGTGCAGATTTATCTAATAAATATTAGAATTAGATGAATATACATAGAAAATACAATTATTTAATCTCGCTCCCTAAGAAAACTTGTTTAACTGATTGAAATCAGCAAAAGAAATGTTCAGCGGTGTTCTGTTACCACAGCCATCACGTTTCGACGATTAAGAATTAAAATCTTTTAAAAAATGAAGGCTTAACATTTGTGCTCTATTTTATTGTACAATAATAATAAATTTGGATTATCACACTAAAAAAATGAAAATATGCCACCGTACGTAATTTCAACAATTTGAACAAGATTTCAAAAGGATTGGCATATTATTCATATTCATTTGGCAACCAATTTGAGTTTGAAAAGTTTTGATCAATTTTAGTAAAATTAAAAGGCGCACTAAAACAATTGTTGGTTCATACTACACGTGAATTAATTGATAAAAAATAAAAAAAACGGTATGAGTAGTTACTGTTTTGGCACAATGGAGTAGCAACTTCGATCCCGGAAGAAAGATAGAGCTCGTGTGAGAAATATTTCTGTAATTTTTCTTTGAAAAAAAAAAAAAAGGACCGATTATTTTTAAAAGGATTGTGGGAGAAGGCTTTTTATTTTTTATGAAAATTTTGTGGGAGAAGGCTTTTAGTTGAGATAATCATGGGATACGAGAAAAATATGGGATTAAGTTGGGCCAAAGTTTATCTATACATCTTCCTGTTAAAAAAAAAAGTTTATCTATACATTTTATTATTTTAAAAAAACGATAATAATTGAATAAATAGAATATGGCAAAGTATAGTGTGAACAAGCTTTATGGTGAAACTGGTTAAGCAGTGTGACTTATATTTCTAAAGTGTGTGACTTTTTACTGTAAAGTGTGTGACTTTTTACTATAAAGAGTATTACTCATAAAAGTGAAGGGTGTGACTTATATTATATTAAGAAAGTGTAAGTAGAGTTAAATCAAGTGTGTGACTTATATTACTAAAGGGTGTGACTTATATTACCAAAGTGTATGCATCAGAAAAAAAAAAAATTTCGTTTAATAAGTTTAATCATCCAACTTACATCATATATATATATATATATATATATATATATATATATATACAAGCTTTTAAGCTTAGCCGTGTAGCACATATCTAGATATATATTTTTTTAATAATAATATATTTTACCTCAAATATATATTGGACATTTATATTTGATTATTCTCTTTTAATTCTTTAGCCAAATAATTAAATTTAGTCCATACTTTTAATTTTTTATCAATTTTAATATATACATTTTTTTCTCTTTAAATTTAGCATATATTTTAATTTAATACCTCAAAACATCCCGAGTCACAATTTTCGACAAGGTTCATCTGATGTGTTCGTTGGAGGTCACTCGTCTTGCTGACATGTAAATATTAAAATATAAAAAAATAAAAATATCACCACTAAAAATTAGGAAACTCGAAATATAAAAACATCTCGATTTATTATTTTTAATATTAGGCGGTGGTACTTGTTCCACATTTTCATAACGCATAAACTAACCGCAAGTGTACGGCATCTAATTGTAAGTGATGAGTGCAAGTGTCGATCCCACAAGAAGAGGTTTAGTGTAAAAGTGATTTTGTTTAGTCAAATTCTATCTAGAATTGATCAATTTAAAGAGTTATTTGGTTAACTAAAATTACCTCTAATTCTTACTTAATTTGTCACACAAAAAAAGAGCTAGCTAAAAACAACAAAAACTCAAAGATCACCAACAATGTTTTCATGCAAATTCAAATCACACAAAATTACAATCAATAGAGAAAAGAGATTCCAAGGCATTTGAATACATAAATATCCATTTATGCCTATAGTCCCATCCAATTGAAATTATAGCATTTTTCTACCGGGTAGATCACTAAATAATGAATTAGAATTATCTTTCGATCAATTCAATCCAAAGAAAATACTACACAAACATGTATTTCTACCTAGCTAATGCAATACAACCCACTAAGCACCTAGGATCATCTAATGCCCTCCCAATAATTAATCATTTTTCAAGCTCATAAAATATTGGGTAATGTGTTTAATGATCTATTAATGGAATAAATCAATCGATCTTATTTCAATTAACAACAAATAAGACATGTCATTATGTACATTAACAACATGCTTCCAATAAAATTTAAACACATCAATAGGAATAGGCACACAAATACCAATCAAATAGAACAATAATGCATAAACTTCAATTTAAGTACTCAAAGTCCTGGAACCAAAATGATTCTAGCAAAAAATCTCCATAATCTTACCTATTACAAGCTCAAATGACAAAAGCATAAGCAAAGAGAAAGAGATAGAAAGCTTAGACTAAAGTAGAAGGTAGAAAACCAAAATCCAAAGCTAATCCAAGGACAAGAGCTCCAAAATCTCAAAAATAAAATAAAAGATGAAGAACACTCTGAGTGTGTGAATGCGTGTGTGTTTTTCGGCTGCTACTGTTCTCCAAAAAATTTCTCACCCTAAAATCTGATGTCCTTCTTTTGATTGGGGGCTTTCGGTTTGGTAAAATCGCTAATTGTAAAAATTCAATAATTCAAGTAGCACTTTTCCATCTTTGATTTCTCCGTGGGACCCAGCTGAGAGTATAACTATTGTTTCCTTCTTTTTGTGAAATAAATAAAGTGGGGAAGCCACCTTCTCTCTCCTCCCAATTTCCAATTTAATTGCTTCCAGGATGGGCTTCTTCTTTTTTTTCTTTCATTTTTTCTTTCCAACATTGGGCCTGCACTTGGGCTGGTCATTTATGGCTGAACATGGGCCACTGAGTGCTTAGATGGGCCTTTTTCATAATTTCTTCGAACCGGGCCGAGAGCCTATTTTTTCTTTCTTCTTGACCGATTTTGTTTAGATCATAAGCTCGAAATTTCTGGATTCAGATTGATCGATTCTTTTTTTTTCGTTACGATACTCTTTTCAAGGATCTTCACATGGTTCAACCCTATTCTCCAATATCCTTCTTAATCAGCTCAATTTTGCATCACTTCTTGCTCATTTTCTTCTTCTTCTCAATTATTTTTCTCTCGTTTGACTTCATTGAAAATTAGGTGCGCGAATTGCTCCAAAAATATACACTTTTCCTATAAAATAAACAAAACACGGCCTATCTCCAAATCAAGTGCAATTAATCAAATTTAGGCAATAAAATCATGTAATTAAATCAAAATCAAGCCTAAAATGCACAATAAAATCAAGCCATTATCACCGAATCAGTACTTTTTTTTTCATTATTATTTTAATATTTACACGTCAACAAGATAGGTGAACTCCAATGACCACATCGAACAAATTTTACTGAAAATGATGACTCGGGATATTTTTAAATATTAAGTAAAAATATGTGTTAAATTTGGAGAGAGAGAAAAGTATGTGCTAAATTTAATGACAAATAAAAAATATGTGCTAGGTTTGATTATTTAGCCCAATTCTTTTAATAAATATAATTTATAGCTTTCATATAATAACGTAGAAAATAATTATAATTTTTGAAAAATTTATTCCAACTTTAATCTTTTCTTGAAAAAAATTCCGGAAGATTTGACATTTTTAACAAATATTGTTCCAATTGACCTAAAAATGATTATGGGATAGATTTTCCTTTTCTTTCTCGAATTTTTGGTTTTTCTCGAATAAGGATTCCAAAATATTTTGTTTCTTTTTTTCCTGCAAAGATGTCAACATATTCTTTTTTCCAATGTATTTTGATTTTTAATGAAATATTTTTGGCAGGGTATATTAACTAATTTCAGTGGAGAGGGAGGTGGGAAGAAGAATGAAAAGGTAATTTTGACATTTAATATATCTATTTTAAAAATAAGTAACAGATATACTTATTAAAAATGAGGGGCACCTTCTTTATTTAAAAAAAATATAGTATTATCCTTTATTTATATCTTTTCATCTCTCCCTTCTTCTAGAAAATCGTTGTCCATCTTCTCCAATCTCAAATTTCACCCCCACACAAATTTTCCCAGGTTATGAACAATCTATATTATATATATTATATTATATATATAAAAGAAGGAATGCATCCCCTCAAAATGTTGTCAAGTGTCGCATTTTTCTTACTGCCATATTATTATATATAAAAGGAGGAATGCACCTTTCAAAATGTTGTCAAGTGTCGCATCTCCCTTGCTTTCACGTGTCTATCACTCTAATTTTTTAATCAAATATTTTAATTTATCATTTATGTCATCAGCCTCTTCATCTATTTTAATTAAAAAAAATCTTAATAAAAATCACTCTTCAATTTACACTTTTCGACTTCCACTATCACTCCACCTCCTTTCTCCCTGGAAATGTAAAAGCTTTGAAAACTCTTTTTTCACTTTCCGATGGCGGTTCTTATTGAGCGGCAGAAAAATTAGGTTTTGGCAAATGTGATTTGAAAAAGGGGTCGGTGAAATGGTTAAATGATGTGAAGGGGTTCGGGTTTATAAATTATAACCCATAAGAATGGAAGGAAGGAGTTGTTTGTGCATCAATTGACGATCAAAATTTAGAGTTGCGCATCCGGCAAGGCGGTGGTCGAGTATGTAAACGACGGCCGCGCAAAGGCTAACGTGTCGGACTTGATGGCGCAGTGCAGGGATGCACTCGCTGATCTTCCTGAAGAGGTGTTGGCAGCAGCGGAATATATGATCTGAAGTCAATTTAACGACTGGTGGAAAATATCCCATTAATCTATTTGAATTATTATGTTGGAAAATATTATGCTTATTCTGTGTTATAGTTTCAATTACCATGAAAATGATTGGAATATAATTTTGATATTTTCTCTTACAGCTTTTGGCTTGGGAAGTTATGTGGAGACACTTTTAAGGAAACTAAACTACGAATTCAGCGTATGTCACCTTATTTCTCTACAACTTGCAATTACGATTTGTTATTTATGTGATTCTCGAAGCTTTAATGATTCATGTTTATGAGTTAATGGACTAAATTTCTCCAAATAGAAAGATTAAGAGAATGTAAATACTATTTTGTACCTTAGTTCATAAACAAAGAAATTTGAATGACTAGACGAAATTTACCAATTTGTATGAAAATCAACCTTGGAAATATTCATGATGAGATGATTTTTTAGTAATTTGAATATTATAGGTGGTTATTTCCCAAATGAATGAAAGTAATTATTCGTTACATTCGTCTCACGTGTTTCATATCGAGAAAACAAAGATAAAACTCGGCCGAGGATGGATCATGAAGGGTAGAGAATCTGATTCTAAGTCCATGCAGGTTTTAGTTCTCTCTGGGCCAAATTATGGGGTGCAAATTATTATGAATTCATTTTTACATTTTCCCAGTTAAAAAAAAATGTGTCTATTTCTGGAGTAAATTCAGTTAAATGTTCTTTGGTCGATTATTGGTTGTAGAAATTCAATTAGGATCACAGCTGGAGAAAAACAATGTTAGGATTGGGCTGAAATTTTGAAGTTAATTGGGAAATATTCTGCATTTTGGCTAGGAAAACTTGAAGTCGAAATGAAGGTATGAAGTGCATTTTGACCCATCATCATATTACAACTAATGAGGTATGTAGCTGCTTAGAATGTATTATAATAGTAGAAAATGTGTCGGCTTCTATGCAAATGAATGTAAGAGCAAGCATGTTTAGTTGGAAGAGATTTTCTTTATAATCATGTTAGTAGACATGTTTTTTGCTGAGATGGGTTAAAACTAAAACAGGAATGTTGTAGTTTCTTGCCAATTTGAGTTTCCATGTTAGTGGGTATTAAGATGAGGCCACGATTAAAAAAAAAAAAAATCTACACAAATTGAGATACTGTGAATTTTAGAAATCGTGCTCTAACTTTCCCATTCATTTTTCATTTTATTTGGTTAAATATTATCCTCCGCTACCTTATTTTGTTTTCTTTTCTTTAGCTGCATGTTGTTCTTTACAATGTACAGTGCATTTATACTGTTGCTAAGATTTAGAGCATAGCATAATTTGTTAACAGATAAAACTTACTTAAGATTACATTTTACAAATCTGACATCGGTGCTCTTCAAAATTATGAATGGACTATGAAAGAATTCAATAGAAACATAATAATAAGGTGACATTTAGTGTGACATCTGCGTTGATGATAAAATTTACCTGTTTTTCAAAAAATAAAATGATAATTTATGTTACTGTAGGCATTCTTAGGATAAAGAGTGCTAAAAAATATATCAAGTTCAAACACTATAGAAGTCTGATGATTTACACACCCACGTTGCATTTCAGCACAAAAATAATGTTGAAATTTAGAGAAGGCAAAATTCAAAAAATGGAATTTCTTCTTGGTTGTCTGATGTCAGCAGATGATCATTTAGTTGAAGAAAACAATGCACTTTCAGAAGAAATTCAACCAAAATTGTCAAAAATCTTGAAGTAACACGATTTGCAACTAAAAATATCAGGCTTGAATGATGTTCGACAGTATCTGTTACTAATTTTTTTTAACTTTTAAAATTTGTCTTTGGTTTCATTTCACTTATTTTTTTCTTGGTGGATCTTATAGGTTTCAAGATTTCTATGAAGGAGAGTGGGAAATGTTGATGAAAGAAGTATCTGAACTACGAAATCCAGTATCTTAATTACAATGGTTTCTGTTTTGCACACATGCGTAGAATGTAGATGTGTTATGGGAGTTCAATAAGAGTTTATTCCACAAAATGATGCACACCTCGGAGATATTGTACATGTAGAATGCAGATGTGTTATGAGAGTTAAAAATAAGAGTTTATTCAACAAAACTAAGATGTATAGGTCATAAAATCTGATGTTTTAGAAGAAACATGCATTGAAAAACTTGATTTGGGAGTATGACTTGGAAAGGATAATATTTTTTGGGATATGTACTATGATTTACACATTTAATGAGTTTCTTCGTAGATCTTCACAATTCAAGCGAGTTTTCAACTACTACAACAATTTCTAAAATTTGTTTCCGATTTTCTGCTCATATATATTTATATGAATTCACTTAATTTTTTAACAAACTAAAAATCAGTATTATAATAGGTCCGTGCATTGCACGGGCATAAACTAGTAACTAACAAAAAGGAGAACTACAAAAGTAAGAGAAGACACCCATTTAAAGAGTAAAAGTGTTACTCTCACTTATAGAGTTGATATTTCTATTTATAAAGTTGTTACTCCACCTAGTGCCAAGTTAATGTGGTAGTTAAGTTAGTTAGGTTTAGTTGTTTGGTTTCCCCTTTATTTTATATGTATAGTGAACATTATAGTAGGTTTAGATTCACTTTTTCAATTCATTTAATTCATCCATCTTGTATCTCATACGGTTATTGATAATAAAAGCTTTTTTCTTCTTCATCTTTTTGAATCAAGATTGTTAATATGGTTGCACAAACCAAACAAAAATAATAGAAAAGGAAAAGGAGAGTGTACTATTATATGGGCTTGGTCAAATTCTACAATAATCGTCGCCCATCTTTAATAATCTACAATTGTGATTCAATTTTATTTGTGTACTATTATATGGGCCTTGATCAAATTGTTTTTCTTATGTAATTGGGGCTCCTTCATTATTACTTTAAATTCATCCTCATCAAATTCTTTGATTCGGTCATTTTTATTGGGTTTAACTGTGTTAGTATGTAATACTCCTATTAGAATGTGGTATGCTTTTTTTTTGTTGTTAAATGGAGCACTATTCATTGGACACAAAGTTTATTTGATATGCGTACGTATATGTTATTATAATATAATACTACAGCTGTCTTTAATGTTAAATGAGTTCCCATTATAATTCTATGCCAATTAATTTATCATACTTCTATGAAATATAAGACGTGCAGATAGATCATTTGTTTTCCTTCTGCCCATTCTTTTTTATAATTAATTTCGAATACAAATTCGTATTAACCAACATATTGCCTTATATTTTTTCCATCGCAATTATATTATCTACAAATTAATTATCAAATCTAAATTAAAAATTTTAAAATCAACTTAAAAGATAAATTTCGTTAACGTATCTCTCTAATCCTTTTGAATCTAGTCGTATTATAATCAAACTAAATGAAAATTCTTAAAATCAGTAATAAACAAAGGAGTTTTTGCGAATAAAAGGCCATGCACCACAGAAACATCCAGTATAGTATAGTAATACTAATCAAAAAAAGGAAATACAAAAGGTCCATCAGAAAATATACCACACAGAGCTCAAAATTCAAGAAACAAAAAGAAGAGAAAAAACAAACTAGTCAACATACCGGATTCTTCTTTTTCTTCAACAGAATTCTCATTTCTTATTCATCCCTTTGTTGCCTTTCGGGCTTCCTCCGTCAAACGGACCATTATCCAGTGAAGCCTGGTATTTCTTAATCTTCAGGTTCATGCGTCTACGCGCGGCTGTCGCCAATTTACGGTTACTCTCCGTACCAGTTACTGCATATAATTTCCTTTTTCTGACGTACTGTTTCTTGATTGATCTTGCACTGCGGCAGATGATTTGGAGACGGTGTCGGATTTTGGGCATCAAAATGCGAGGGGCGTCGCAATGCGGAAATTGTTGGCCCGTGAACGGCGTGATAACAGGAAGAAGCGGTGGAAGGGGCGTCGAAATTCGGAGGAGGGTTGGCGGAAGATGGCGGGTTGTGAATGGGGGCGTCGAAGTTCGGAGGAGGGTTGGCGGGAGTTGGCTAAGTGAGAATGAAGACATGGTAAGGCAATGCTGTGGTTTGTGAATGAAATGTGTTGAGAAGAGAAAAGGGGAATGGAGGAAAGAATTCAGTTACGATGCAGAGAGGTTATTAAAGAAGGTTCTCGATTAAAAGAAAATACAGAGAGAGGGGGAAACAGAAATCTATATCGTTGCACAGGAAGTTGTTAAGCGGTTTTACTGATTCTCGATTCAGAATTTGGGAAACTTAGAGCCCACCGACTGAAATCCAAATCCGCCCAACTTAGTTATGAGGAAGGATCTATTTACATATTTCTTATTTTGGTTTCGATTTCAATCTCTGTTTTTCACAACTTTTCAGTTTTATATCGGCATTTTATTGGTTTCAGATGTGTTAATCGGAGTTATTCGCTGTTTCAATTTTCTCCTTGGTTCATCTTATTATGTTCAATCTCTGTTTTATTTTCTCAGTTGCAATGGTTGATCCATTTCTGTAAAAAAAAAAAAAGGGAATTTTTTCAATATATTATTAGGGACAAATTCTCACGTGCATCACATAAGCTAATAAAATTGATGCTCCTAAGCGATTTTTTAATTTTTTCAGGGGCGTTTTTTTTTACTTTAGTTTCAGGATTTTTGAAATTGAGATTCCAAACCGAATTTGCAGGCATATGATTTAGCGTCTCATTATTTGGATTGGATTTAAAGTCACGGTGGAAAACTAAAATTGAATTCAATTGCAATTCAAACGGGTGCCGGAAGAACTCATTATTAGGGGGTAAGCATGAAGAGTTTCGCTTCAGTGATGTTTTGCTTCAATGGAGAGATAGTTGTACTTGTACCCTTTAAAAATTTTATCATGTTTGCTTTTTATTCTCACACATTATGTATACGTTGTTATTTATTCGACAAACTAACATGATACTGAGGGTATCAGATTACTGTAATATAAATTTCATCAAAAGATACTGATGAAGACGAGACCGCTTTGGCATTCTTGAAGAAATGAGATCGTAAAAGTGGCTGATTTTTATTATGTTTGGGCTTTATTTAAATGTTTTATTTTCTTTGGACCCAACGTTTTGGGCTTTTATTCTATGGTTTAGTACTTAAACTTGTGGGTTTGCTGTGTTGAACGGTTAATGATGTTATTGTGAAAACTTTGTACGGTTTCTATGTGATGAAGAACGCTGTGAGTTCATCTTCTTCATAGTTTAATCTGTATCTTCCTGTTGTTCATACGTATTCGCTGCGTCAGTTGGTATCCAGAGTCTTGCTTACGCTCTTGGACCCATTCTCTGCCAATCACTGATTCTTCCGACGACTCGGTTGATGATACGGATGAAAACCCTTTTGCTGGCCCGCATCGCGATCGCCCTCCTCCGCGACACTATGAGGGGCGTTGGGATGCCGGATTCCGAATTGAGATTCCCGAATTTGCAGGCACTCTCGAGGCGTCTGAATTTCTGGATTGGATTCACACGGTGGAAGAAATCCTTGAATTCAAACGGGTACCGGAAGATCGTCGGGTTGGCCTGGTTGCAACTCGCTTCCGAGACCGTGCAACTGCCTGGTGGCATCAACCCCTTCCCTGTTTCTCTTGTGGAGAGACAGGACACCGGTTTGCGGCTTGTCCACGAAATGGAGGTCAGCGTACTCTATTTACTGATGACCAGCCTACTACAGATTATGAAGGTCCTCCAATATATGATGACTATAATGAGTCTGGTGATAGTCATGTCATCCCGGAGGAACATTGCTTGGGCGACACGGGTCCTCTCCTTGTCCTACGTCGCACGTGTCTTGCACCTCGAGCTCTTGATAAGCCTCAACGTAATGCTTTATTCTCGTCAACTTGCACTATTCAGGGAAAGGTATGCCGTTATATTATCGATTCGGGTGCATGTGAGAATGTTATAGCTTCTGATGTTGTGGATAAATTATGTTTGAAAACTGAGGCTCATCCTGCTCCGTATGATTTGAGGTGGTTACAACGAGGGAATGTTATTACCATTGCAAAATGGGTGCTTGTCTCTTTTTCTATCGGTACTTTATATGCAGATTTTGTATGGTGTGATGTTGTGCCGATGGATGCTTGTCATTTGTTGTTGGGCCGTCCTTGGCAGTTTGATCGACATTTGATGCATGATGGGCATCGTAATGTTTACAGTTTCTTGTTTGGGGGCACAAAAATTATCCTTCATCCTTATGTGCCATCTCAGCCTGCAACAATTGAGTCTCCGAAGATCTTCTTTCTTTCTTCTACTGCTTTTGAGAAAGAATTGGATGAGGCTCCATTTGTTTTACTTCTGTTACCACATGATACATTGAGTACAGATGGTCCACCGACTCCTGTTATGCCTCTTTTACAAGAATTTGCAGATTTGTTTCCTATTGATGCTCCCGAGGGCTTACCTCCTCTTCGTGATATTCAGCATCAGATTGACCTTGTTCCTGGGGCTTCTTTGCCTAACCGGCCTCACTACCGAATGAGCCCGACCGAGCACGAGGAGTTACGTCGTCAGGTGGAGGAGTTGCTTAGTCGTGGGCATATTCGTGAGAGTTTGAGCCCTTGTGTTGTTCCTGCCCTTCTTACACCTAAGAAGGATGGCAGTTGGAGGATGTGTGTTGATACCCGGGCTATCAACAAGATTACTGTTCGTTATCGATTTCCTATTCCGAGACTTGATGATCTTCTTGATCAGCTGAGTGGTTCAGTGATATTCAGCAAGCTTGACTTACACAGTGGTTACCATCAGATTCGTATTCGTCCTGGGGACGAATGGAAGACAGCTTTCAAGACTCGAGAGGGATTATTTGAGTGGTTGGTGATGCCCTTTGGTCTGTCGAATGCCCCGAGCACCTTTATGCGGGTCATGAACCAGGCCCTTCGGTCTCTTATTGGGACATGTGTGGTTGTTTAATTTGATGATATATTGGTCTACAGTCGTACTCTTGACGACCATCTTGTTCACCTTCGGCAGGTTTTTCTCATTCTCCGACGGGAGCAATTCTTCGCGTCTCCAAAGAAGTGTACATTTTTTGTGGATCATATCTTATTTCTGGGGTATGTCATTTCTTCTTCGGGTATTTCTGTTGATGCTTCGAAGATTGAAGCCATTCGATCTTGGCCCGTGCCCACTACATTCACAGCAGTCCGTAGTTTTCACGGTTTGGTTTCATTTTACCGTCATTTCATTCGGGATTTCAGTTCTATTATGGCACCGATTACCGATTGCATGCAGGGTAAGGTATTTCAGTGGACCTCCGAGGCTGATTTTGCTTTTTCCTTGATCAAGGAAAAGCTTACTTGTGCTCCACTTCTCGTTCTTCTAGATTTTTCTTGCCCTTTCGAACTTACTTGTGATGCTTCGAAAGTGGGTGTTGGAGTTGTTTTGAGTCAGAATGGAAGACCGATAGCTTTCTTTAGTGAGAAGTTGACTGGTCCTCGTTCTCGCTATAGTGCTTATGATGTGGAATTCTATGTTGTAGTTCGTGCAGTTCGTTATTGGCGTCATTATCTCTATCAGCAAGAGTTCCTCCTTGTACACGGATCATAATGCGTTGAAGCATCTTAATTCACAGGATACAGTGTCCTCTAGACATGCTTCTTGGGCGGCATATCTTCAGCAGTTCACTTTCATTTTGAAGCATAAATTTGGGGCTTCAAACCGGGTGGCTGATGCCTTGAGTCGGCGTCACTTGGTGTTGACTGATATGCGTACGGCGGTACCGAGTTTTGAGTTATTACCTGAGTCGTATGTTTCTGATCTTTTTTTTGCTAAGGTGTTGTCCAGCCTTGGTGATTCTACTAATTCTTTATAACGTGTTGTCGATGGTTTTCTATTTAATGGGGTTCAGTTGTGCATTCCTCAGTCGAGTCTTCGTCTGTTGATTATCCGTGAGCTACATGGAGCAGGTCATGTAGGTCGTGATCGTACTGTTGCTCTTATTCAGCGGCGCTTCTTTTGGCCTACATTACGACGTGATACATCCCGTTTTGTAGAGCGTTGTCGGGTTTGTCAGGTGTCGAAGGGTACGGCATCCAATGCGGAGCTTGTGGCGTATGGTCAATACGCAGTTAGATTTCAGCAGTGCTTATCATCCTCAAGACGGATGGCCAGACGGAGGTGGTTAACCGTTCTTTGGGGAATCTTCTTCGCTGTTTAGTGGGAGATCATGTACGTTCTTGGGACATAAAGTTGAGTCAGGCTGAATTTGCACATAATTCGGCCCGTAATAGGAGTACCGGGTTTTGCCCCTTCGAGGTGGTCTATGTTGTTGTTCCGAGGGGTCTGTTAGATTTGCTTGCTATTCCCACTGCTCGTTTGCCGGATGCCCGTGCAAATGATTTTATTCGGGAGCTTCGACATATTCATGATACGACGAGTTCACGGCTGCAAGCAGCCAATGCAGATTATAAGAGACATGTTGATGCTCGTCGTCGTTCGGTGGAGTTTGAGGTATGTGATTTTGTTTGGGTTGTTTTGACCAAAGATCGTTTTCCTGCTCACGAGTATAACAAGTTATCTGCTCGTAAGATTGGCCCTGTGGAGGTGATCGAGAAGATTAATCCTAATGCCTACCGTTTGAAGTTGCCTTCTCACATCCATACTTCAGACGTCTTTAATGTCAAACATTTGGTTCCTTTTGCTGGAGATAACTCTTCTGAAGACGAGACCGGTGCAGATTCGAGGGTGAATCGCTTCCAACCCGGGGAGGATGATGAAGACGAGACCGCTTTGACATTCTTGGAGAAGTGGGATCGTAAAAGTGGCTGATTTTTATTATGTTTGTGCTTTATTTACTTATGTTTTATTTTAGTGTTGGACCCAAGTGTATTTGGGCTTTTATTTCTACGGTTTAGTACTTAAACTTGTGGGTTTGCTGTGTTGAACGGTTAATGATGTTATTGTGAAAACTTTGTACGGTTTCTATGTGATGAAGAACGCTGTGAGTTCATCTTCTTCATAGTTTAATCCGTATCTTCCTGTTGTTCATACGTATTCGCTGCGTCAGATACAATCCGGAAAAAAAAAACCAAAAATCATTGTGGAAAGGTTCAATACCCTAGACAAACACAGTATACAAGTCGGTGTGTTTCCACAAAAAATATATAAAAATTTCAATATCATCCTTGCACCATAAATGTATAACATGACATATTCTTACACTTGAAATGTATACATTAGTATATAAACTAAAATGCATCCAATCACTTACCAATTACACTTTCCAATAAATTAGAGAGGTGCGATACTAGATCAATCAAATGTGTATTTTTTGTTCATAAAATGTGTAATTTTCTGCGTCTGTGATAATTATGTACAAAGGTATATGGGGTCGGGGGAGAGAGACTTGGCTAAAACTTCCTGGCAATTAGCTCACAGGTAAGTATATTTTGAATGGATGTGGCCGAACTCCCAACACCCAAGACGGGAACAAGGTTGAAGATTGGACCTTGATCGCTATCAATTCTGCTGCTGATGTTAGCAAATTCGCTGAATGCATTGTTAAAGATTATAGATAACTTTCCGTGGCTGGTGTTGGTACTTGCTGTAAAATAGATCCTCAAATTCTGCAACCATTAAGATAACGATCAAATGACTAAAATGTTGAATTGTGAAAGTTAACAGGACAAAATTCAATTCTAGAAAGCTCGTGAAAGGAGAGATGGTCAAACTTACAGAACTATTAAAAAAAAAAAACTTTTGCCTTAATGCAATAACAAATATTGATGGATAACGTAATATTACGAAAAGAAAAAAAAACTAGACGAAGTGGAATAGTTCAAGTGGTTAATTAGAGCACCACTACCTATGCAGTGAGGTCATGGGTTCGAGTCACCATTTGCCCGATCAAAAAAAAAAAAAAACTAGAACCAAAATATTCAGAAGTGGACTCAGAAAAGCGTTGTCAAATTGGACGCTATCAATTTAATATGACAGTATAAGAAAACAAGTGGCAAAGGCGAAAGCATTACAATAGAAGAGAAAACTCACCAAGATATCATCCCAAGAGAAATCATTCTCAAGAAGAATTTCATCGAGCAGATAGATGCAGAATTTCGCCATGCTTACACCTTCGTTTTCAGAGCTAGATTTACATTGTGAAAAGATCTTGGTTGCAATTTCCTGTGTGACAGATATCACAGCTACACATATTCTTCCACTAATGATACATTTTTGAAGACAACTATCATACCAGCTTTCATGCTGAAATCCCCAGTAAGCTTGTTTCGTACCCAAATTTTGTTTAGTGACACCAGTTGGAGTCTCCACATTCTCCCCACTGAAAAGTAGGGGTTTTACTTCTACCAAAGCTCTGCAAACCAAAACCACATGAATTGAGTTACATTAATGTGTAATATAAAATAACTTATCTGCACAAAGCACTCAAGATTTATGAAATTTAATCATTCTTCAGAAACATTTTATCTGTACATATGTTAAGAGAATGATTCATACTGCGGCCAAATGAAATGTAATGGTGAAACGTAAAGTGATGTATGTTTTGATTTTTAAATTTAAAACCGGTTCTAAATTGGGATTTTGAAAACAGATTTGAAAAAACCACCACTACAACACCTATTAACTTACTATTACACTTTCCAATACAAGTGATTCTATCTCCTTACACTTTAATATGATTAAGTCATAATTCACATCATTCACACTCAACAATAATATAATAATACAACATTGTTCACACTCACACATTGATTTGACATAAAGTTAATTTTCATCCTACTCAAAAACCCAAAACAAACCAACACCTTCCTGTTTATCAGGATTTCAAAATCCCATAGACTGCAAAAACCGGTTTTTAAAGTGACTTAAAACCCAAATCAAACATCACCTAATTTTCGATTAGTTAGGTCACCTTTTCGGCAGATCAGGAACAAGGATGTATAAAATAACAGGATCATTCACTTCAGGCATATTGGACCTGCTTCCACTATTTAACCGCAACTTCATTTCAGCAAGACAAGAGTCCTTCTGATTCTCAATGACAATTCTGTCTGAAGAACTTAAAGATACAGAACAATAAATGACCAGGGAAACAGCAGTTGTAGATATTGAACAGTTGAAACATTTTGCAACAGCTTCGCTACTCTCCAACGCTTGTTGAAACTCCAAAGCAGGACCATCATCACAAAGCAACATTGTTGGAGGATGAAGTCCCAACTGGCCAGCCAAATACAAAACATCCTTATACAAGGTTGCCTGAAAAATATGCACATTAAGGAACATTGCCTCAAACAGATATGACAATAGCTATAAAAGGACAGCACTAAATATTTAAAAATTAGAAGGTGCCTTTAGATCACAAAACTTGACAACCCAACTTTCTCAATAGCAATGCAACTAAATTTTTTAAGTTTATTTGGCAAAGAAAGTAAATAAATTTTGACAGAATGAATGAAAAAAGGTGTAACTTTTTTATGAATATCAACAAGGGAATGATAGCAAATACTTAATCTTTAGACAGTCCTTGGTTTAAACAATTATTACTGATTCACCAGCTTAACTCGGCCAGGGAGTAATCCGTGCCTGTCCCAAGCCAGGAAAAAAGAGGAGGGTTGTGCATGTGACAGCCAGCGTAAAACTGTCACATCACCATAACATGAGCCAATTATCGAATTTCGTTGGGGCATTTCCTATTCGTGCACGCAACCAATTTGATTCATTTATTGGTTCATGTAGCCTACCCCAATTATTTGGGATTAAAGGCTCGGTTGGCTTGTTTTGTTTACTGATTCACCACCTTGATAGCAACCTTACCCTTATGTACTCAAATGCAAAATTATTCCAATATCATTTATCAATGCCCAATGCTAGGTAACTATACTTACTATACACAAGTGTATGCATATATGTTACATTGTTTCCGCTCATATTAGTAAGAAAAAATTGTGTGAAATCATTTATAGGATAAAGATATAATCATATTACCTTGATAGAATTAGTAAGGGCTTAAGGTGCATTAATATTGTGATATGCATGAATATATATAGGCAAGGAATAATGATGTCAACATCTATATTAAGCCACAAGGAAGAATGTAGACGAATCTTTTAATAACGCAACTATACAAGCAGAAAAACCTTGTGATTGGCTATTAAAGATTAGTTACCTTAGGTATGAGAAAAAGATAATACAAGTACACATTTGAAAGATGTCTAACCTGGCTGTATGGACCAATACAGCTAGGAGCCCACTCTGAAATGCTCTGAACATGCAAAACCTTTTTAGTGTTATCGTTCGAAACAAAAACTTCAACGTAAGCCCTTCCAAGACCAGCTTGCAAAAGAGGAAGTTCTAAAGTGGAGCGCGATGGCACTCCAAAACGACACTTATCTTGAGTAATGAATTTCACATATTCATCATTTGCTATAGTAAATTCATTCATATCAGATATATACAGATGTACATATAGAACATTCTCCCAAGAGCAATTATATTCAGTAAGCAGCAATTTGATTCTTGTTAAAACCACCTTCAGATCGCCACGCAAATCTGTGAAATTAAAATGGGTTAAAATGCCAAAAAATACTAATATCCAAATGAAAGATTATATCAGAACCAAATACCATACCTGCTGAGGTTTTAGAGGTATCTTCTAACCAGCAAGCAATGGAAAAGGTATTATTCTTCTTCGATTTTGAAAACCGAAGTTCTTGTTTTGTATCTAATGATAAGTCAGAAATCACATCATTTATAGGGCATGGGGCTTCTTCGATAACTTGGCAATCCCCTAAAACCTCATGTACTGAGTTAAATTCTTTCACAGATACTTCACTACTTTGGTCTTTATTATCAGCAGACAAGGAGACAGACTTCTGTTCCAAGTGAAACTCCAAAGGATGAAGAACCCCTACAGGAGCTATTTGGTCTGGTGAATGTAAGATAACTTCAAAATTATCTAGCACAACTCGAGCATTCTGGAACAGATATACACATGTCAGTAAATTAACTAGAAAGGGAACAATAGTAACAAAATAAATATATTCATCAACCAGAAGATCAATGTGCCACCAAAAACTAAAATTGTGTCACCACTAACTTCACAATGGAAAATCTAACGAAGCATAAAATGTGAGTGAGAGGTATGATTACTTTGAAGAGGGGACAGTCCAAAGTTAAAGTTTCATATTCTCCACCTTCACCACAAACGTTTATCCCATACAACCTGTCAATTATCAACAAAACAACAAATTTTCTGAAGTCAAATACCACGGAACACTAGAGATGAGTTGGTTGACATACTCTTTAAGCTTGTGAAGATGGGACTCTAAGTGTGTTAATTCCTTCCCCAAGTGCTTTGAAGGGTTCAACCCTATGGCTGCAACCTAAAAGCCAAAGGGTGGAGGAAAATAATGAAGTTAGATTCTAATTTAAACAGAGATAAGGAAAAAGAGTTAGACTAGTTAAAAATGTATTTTACCTTCACTGTGATGGCTATAATTCCACTGCTAATCTGGGGATAAACAAAGAACAAAATTAAGTTTACATTAGTAATATAAAAATGCAACATATCGACGAAAATATAGCAACGCTACTTGAATATCATAGAACCATATCTAGAATTGATAACATAAAGTTTACCATTTGCTGGAGGAGGAATGACTGATCTTGCCTCCACAAATATGCCAGAGAGACAAGCCCTAACCTCGAACATACACTTTCCACGCGTAGCCTTTGATAGTCAGAAGCAATTGCACCTGAGGAGACTGCTGATATAGAGGGTATCTGTCGCTTTACTTCTTTTAAGAGGACTAACATATCTTCAACCTCATCTCCAGGAGTCATACTGTAGCTAAGGCCATAATGTCTGTTAAGCACAAAAAAACGAAAAATTGTCAAGTGAATTGGTATGACATTAAACTGAAGCACCAAACCTCAAAGTTGACAAAATTCCATAAAATAGGTTTATTGTAATCAATAAAATGTTGACATGAAAGAACATAAGAGGAAGGTTGTATGATTATCAAGAAATGCTTTTATGTCTTGTTTGTGTTCTTCTGGACTAAAATTAAGCCCATAAACATAGTCTCCCTCCTAAGATGTTTTACTTTCTAATTTGGTTGCTGATTTTTATGGAATGAGGGTACGATAATATCAAAATCATATTCACAATTGAAATCTACCATACGCCAAATTTTAGTAACTGAGAACAAGAAATATTTGAAGGCCACAAGTCAATGTGCAACGGTGCAAATAAATATTATCTGCCACCTTGCTGAGGAATTGGAGTTTAGCAGATTTGGGTATGAACGAATCGAACTTTAAATCTTGAACGACACATCTAAAGCTCATGACTAATGAGCCAGCTCATGCATTTGAACCTTGGACAACCCCATAGACATATAATAGCCATATACTTGAACACCACCAAAGAAACAGAAACAGAAAAACATAATCTGATATCAAAGGTGCAAGTGAATGTAATGGTGATTTTTCTCTTTCTGATATCTTGTAAAAAAATAAACAGTGTACTGTAGCTTCCCTAATATAAAAGGTCGAATATCTAGTTCTACCAAAGTTTTCCAGTTAATGGGCTAACCTGGTGGATCCTTGGATACGTCTCCTAAATAACGGAATCCCCATGCATTCTGCATAGCTAACAACTATTTGGTGTCCTACCTGCAAAACACATGTATTTGTTTATAAACTTAAGCTACAGTTGGAAAAAAATACATGCAGTTCATATTGACTAAAAGTATACACAAACAAAAAATCCCATAGCATCAATATGCACTAATAAATAAATTAGTGCAACAGCTTCTTTCGCATTTTAATTATCCAATCCAAGGAAAATAATGAAAATGAATAATTTAAAATACAAACAGCATCTCTTTAGACCAGGTCAACTTTTCAGTACTGAATTATAGAAAAATTTCTGATGAAAATATTGCATTGCGCACTGTTTTTTAGATCTTTGACTTATCCATATTCCACCATGGGCTAGTTTAAACTGCGCAGCAAGAACTTAACGATTTTTTTCTGGCTCGGATAACTAGAAATGGGTTGCACTATTGCAGAAGATATGAGTGACTGGAAATTCAGATTAAGAAATAACACAATACAAGAGAACTGCTTTCTTCAATCTGAGTTAATTAAGTGAACCTTTTCACTCACTCCTCGATATTAATTCACATACAAGTCAATGCTCAGCAATAATGTGACTTACAGTAAATATGCTAGCATATAAATTCATTTATCAAAGCCCTAAATTAGAAATTCTCTCCAGAAAAAAAACCTAAACAGAAACATTTCACTCCACCAAGGCGAATACAGATTGACAAAATAAAGCTGAATCAAGGCATAGGCTTACAGTTTGATACATGTAACTATCAAGCTCGTCTAGTGCCTCGTCAACGGGCATCAAATTGGCCAGCGCTACGATCTGAACTCAAATTTAGGAAAATAAGAAACATTATTACAAATGGCATGAACAAGTCCTTGCTCAAACACAGAGGAGTTAAAAACGAAAACCTGGTGACCGTATTGCTGGCATTTCATCATTGCGTAGCAACTGTCCTTGCCGCCGCTGACTAGCGCCACCACCTTCATCGCCGGTTGAAAATTACTAGGGTTTTGGAGAGTTATGGTTTTACTTTCAGCGGACCAATTATGACCCAGACAATGGATTCGCATACATTTTGGCAAAAGTCTTCACTTCAGGTGTCTTTTTAAAATGGGTAAATTATTTTACTGAAATGTTGAACTATGTTGAGAGTAATTAAATTAAACTTTTGATCTCATATTTTAATATGTTTAATTATCACTTTAATTAAGTTGAGTGTAATCATCATATTTTAATTAATTAAACAAGTCGAGTCTAATACACAACTCCATTCCCAGAGCTATATTTACATTGTGAAAAACTCTATTCAACAGAGATGATTATTACTAATTAATAAAACAGAATTTTATATTATTAGTAATACTGTTATTACAATAATGTTATTAAAATAATATATAAATTAAGGCAAAGTGTAGAGTGAACAAGTTTTACGGTGAAACTGATTAAGAAATGTGATTTATATTACTAAAGAGTGTGATTTTTTACTGTAAATGGTGTGATTTTTTTACTGTAAAGAATATTACTCATAAAAGTGAAAGGTGTAACTTATATTACTAAAGATTATGTTTGTAAAAAAATAAAAAAATACAGTTTTACAGCATACCAACTCATAAATTAATAATATTATTCGTGTAAAAATATTACTAATATTAAGTAATACTCCCTCCGTCCACGAAAACTACACCCACTTTTTTGGGTACAACATTTTAGATAAAGATATGTAAATTAGATAAAGTAAGGTATTATAGAGTACCGTGGGGTTCAATTATAAATAAAGTGATTGCTTGTGAGTAAAGTACCACGACAATTGAAGTAATTAAATGATAGTTGAAGGATAAAAATAAAATTAGATCTACTGTACAAATTTATATAAATACAAATCAATCAATTTAAAAAATTAATTAATTCGCGGGTCTAAGATGACCCGATCAAACGGATCAAAGATGGATTGGGTCAAGTGAAATTGGGTCTCAATTAAAATTTGTATGTATACAAATTTGTATCCTAAACTTTGTCTAAAAATAAAGTATATATTTTCATAAAATGTATGAGAGATTATATTTGGTGGACAAACAAATGAATAAAGTAAAAATAGATTCGATGGACAATGGAAGTATTATTTATTGTTTATAATAATATTAAGCAACTTATTTCTGAATCAAGCCAAAATAATCATCTGTACGGGAAAATGGATGAAAATCGTTAATACACATCATAAATACGGAATAGAAGTTGCTTTAAAATATGTTATGAGATTAAAAGTGCAATTTTCATGGAAACTCCTGCTTGTATTTTTGACAAACAAATCATACCATACGGATCCTTTATTGTATTTTCATTCATTATTTATCACATATCTATCTCTCTCCACATTTGTGCAAAAATAAATGGAACGGGATCCATTTCCTTCTCTCAGACCATATTTCAGATGACCATATTCCGAAAAAGTGCAACTTTCCCAGTAAAAAGTTTGAAATCATGTACTTTGCTCCTGTCAAAAATACTTTTTGCTGATCTAAATGCAATTTTAAATTAACCATCTATTGGTCCCGGTGCAAAACCCATGAAATGCGGAAAAATCATATAATGCATACAAAACAGGGGTGGAGGAATGGTGATTCCAATTTTTTGCTTTTTAAGTCCATGTGTTGTGTTTTGTTTATAACCAAATGCATATGACAAGTAAAAACATAATGCAATAAAGAACACAACAAAGTATAGTGGTTCGGAGACTCAAGCTCCTACATCCACTCTCCCTGTACCTAGGAAAATTCATTCAATCGGGACTTATCACCCTCCACGGGATCGCCTACAAGCTCTCTGACTATCCAAGATAGTTTACTCACTTCTTCTCTGAGTTTTACGAACCGACTACCATGCAAACTACTTTACTTCTTTTACAAACTCCAACAATCACACAAACTACCTAACAATAGGGTTTGAGTTTGGTTGGTGTCTCCAACTAGGTTGAGATTTTCCCTTACATTTATTTAGCTTCAATCTTAAGGTTGGGAAAATATATCTCTAAGCTTGTGATATATCTTGGGTTCTTAGATTGGGTTTAAGAACACTCTTGAATATATTTGTATATCTACAGACTTGTGTTCTATGGTGGGAATGCTGAGTATATGGCTCTTGGCTCAGAGCATCTTTTTTCCACATTCTCCACACTTAATTTGATGGAAGATCTTGTATTTATAGTGTGAATTTGAATATTCTGGTTGGAGAGAATCACATTCAAATCCATACTATTCTCAGAAGTTCTGCAGCTTTTTTTCAGTTGGTTGTCTTCCTCTCATTGGTCCACGCCACCGAATCTAACGACTATATTCTTGAGGATCTTGAGTCTTCGTGTTTTCTCGAGTCTTGAGGTTCTCTGAGTCTCGGGATTCTCTCGAGTCTCGGGTTTCTCTCGAGTCTTGAGTTCTTCCGAGTCTCGGGTTTCTTCCCAGTCTTGAGGTTTCTCTCGAGTCTCATGATTCTCTCGAAGTCTCGGGTTTCTCTGAGTCTCGAGTTTTCTCCGAGTCTTCGGGTTTCTCTGAGTCTTGAGGATTCTTCCGAGTCTCGGGTTTCTTCCGAGTCTTTGGGTTTCTCCGAGGTCTCGGGATTCTCTCGAGTCTCGTGTTTCTCTGAGTCTTCGGATTCTTCCAGTCTTGTGTTACTTTTTACTCGGGTTTCTTGATTCAAAGAGACTTCTTCACGGGACTTTGTTCGATCGAGTGATAATGACACCAAGCAAATGAGTTCAAATTTTTCCGACTTCGATATCCCGACCCTCGGTCCACTTTTACTCAACCGACCCTCGTCACTCTTACTTCAAAGCTATCGGATTTCTTTCTGCGCGTCTAATCGGCTTTCGACCGATCGGATCGAGACATCTTCAGTCAACATATCGGGATAGCATCGATCACCAGATCAGTTAGCACATCCGATCTCAATCACTTCGATCTCGACGGTCTCATCTGTTCCTCTTCCGATCACCATCTTTTTTTGGTCATCCGATCGTCACTCACCGATCATTTGATCTTCCGATCGGTAGCTTATCTTTTCTTCTCATCTCGATTTGCCTGAAATCATCGGGTTAACTCCGAACTCATCTTATTTTATCCGATCTTGATCAATCTCGTCTATAGCCTCGTCTGATCTCGATCATCTTCTTCTGATTTCGTGAGTTCCCCCTAAACTTGTTCGCTCGTTCCCCCTCAACTTGTTATCTGTAAATTAGCTTCAATAACACAAGTTGATAATGTTTTGGCATAATTCATCAAAACTAAAAATATCCCAACACCATCCACTTAGCAGCAATAACTATTTACATGACAAACTATATCAATTATCAATCCAACGTCTGCAACAAAAGCCCCTTCCATGGGTCATCACATCTATACATACCACAACCATTTAAAGTTCAATATAATTGTCTCCCATATAGAAGATAGGAAAACCAATAACATACACAGCCAACAATGAGTAGAAATTCATGAAAATAAGCGAGCAAACGAACATACAATATAGTTTAAACGAGGTTAATTCCACCCGAAAAATGTACTAGATATATTGGCACTAAAGTGAAATAATTAATAAACATTTCCTTATAGCTATGCAAAGATAAGTCCTAAAAAACGTTGTGAATTAACATAACCTGTTGCTTGTTAGTAGCCAATCAACACTCATTGCCAAGCCTTTCAGAAAGCCCCATATGCAGAAAAACTCAAAATTTTCCAGACGGCCTGCCTCTATGTATCGGTTTTGATCGGAATTGTGAATATTGCTGAAACCCATTTGACAGCTCGTCCCACAAAAATATTGATTTATATGCTTTATAGGCATTTTGATACAAAGAATTCACTATAGACACCTGAATGGAAACAATATGTTACAAACTCATCAATGAATAATGAAAAGACTTAATAAAATCAGGCATCTCTATCTGTGTAAATAACCATCTACATATTTCAGTTAACTTCTAAAAAATGAATCAGGCATCTTATTGCTGAAAGGAAGAGACTGCAAAAGAAATTTAAATTTCTTGAAATATAATAGCCTTATATTGCCCCAAACGTCTAGTCATCAATGGACCAAAATGCCTTTCTACTCTAGGAAATAGGAATGTTTGAGAATCGAAAAGAACCCTTAGAGAAGTTGTGGAACGGGGTTAAGTTTATGGATGCTTGGTGGGTTTCAAATCAAAAAGTTGAAGGGATGTTTTGTTTCTGATACTGTTGACTGGAGTTGTTATCTTTAGCAAAATTATCTTGTTCAATTTAACAAAATGACTGTGTTTTAATTAAAAAAACAGAGGGGCTGAATTTAATTCAATTTCTATCTTATATTTCTTATTTAGTGTATAATGATTATCCTGATAGTATTGATGTCGCATACAAAGAAAATTTGTAATTGTGGCAAGCATATGACTTGTACTTTAAAGAAACAACATAAAAAGTTCATGAGTGAAATTATTCTTAACATTTCAAAACATGCTGTAATTTATAAATTCATGCTAGACAAGACATCTTACCGTTACCTCATTTCAAACGGATCAAAGCATACAAACATTGGGATACGCACAAAATTATGGACTGCTATAGTCAGGTTTTAATCTGATGACTTTTAAAGTACAGGTAAACAATATGCAAATTTTATCAAACAAAGTTAGAACTTTAGATAGACCGAGAGATACCTGAACATCAATAGAGATCTCCCCATTAAAGAATTCAAAAAGGAGCCTCGAGTGATTCATCCCAAACATCCGCACTTCCATTAGAGGCATCCTCGGCATCTTCCTCCATTGAAAGTCTAATATATTCTCTGTGGGCAAAGCGGTCCCACTCTGTCAAAGTTGGGTTCTCGCGCTCCTGTTCACGATTTAAAGGGTGAAAGAGAGAAACTTCAAAGACGGCAAACTTCTAATAAAAATAACCAAATTTACCTGGCGAATTAGAAACGGGTCACGAGTCTCAAAAGCCATGAACTTGTTAAGGTTAAAAAGGATGTTAAAAACACTGCCAGAGAGTTTGCTTCCTTTTAAATCATGTAACGAAAAATAACTATCATCCTGCAAATGAAATAAGGATGAATCTCATGAAATATATAATGCAATTCAGATAAAGTTATTTTTTCAACATTACTAGTAAACCAGATACTTAATGGTTCTTCTGAAGAACCTCTTCCTTTTAAAATTTAATGTTGTCATAATCTATTATCACCAACATACAAGTTTCATACTTTTTTTTTGCATATATTATCTTAAATCGAGAACCGCACAGTAGAAACTCAGGGGTAACCACGCGCACACCAATTGTAAGGCACTCAAGCATGGAAGCCTTAACTCCACCCAAAAAGCTAGCTCAAGAGTGGAGGATTGACTCCCACTTAAATACCCATCCACAATTTCTTGTGGATTCGATGTGGGATCATAACAATCGACCCCCCTTGAAAGCCAAACATCCACGGACGGCTCTCACTCTGGGGACCCTTCATCGACCCAGTCAATTCTGTCAAGCGGCGGCCCTTTCCCCAGGTAGCCCTCTTCTGTACCACATCTGGGATCCGGCAGGTGGGACCAATTGTTAGGAACTCAAGCACGGAAGCCTGACTCCACCCAAAAACTAGCTCAAGAGTGGAGGATTTACTCCCACTTAAGTACCCATCTACAATTTCTTGTGGATTCGATGTGGGATCGTAACACCAATGCTGGGCTCAGAATAAATCAGGAATAGTTGCAGCCATGAAAGTTAGAACCCAGGTCACCAACTTATAAGCATTTTTTTCTTTTTATCAGAAACGGAAATTTTACTGATTAAAAATTATGGTAAGAAGCTATAGAGGGATGAGAAATCTCCAGGGAAATAATAGTGCTATCTGCAGTACAATGCTCCAAGCCTCTAATCAAGAAATCGACATATAAGCTTTCATAACCGTATCATAGCAGCAACTTAGATAAGACCTTCATTTCATGCAACCAAAGTGGAGGGAAATAGTTAAAACAAAAACATAAATACATTGTATTCTATATAAAACAATTATACAGCAAAACCACAGCCTGTACAGAAACTTATTTCTGTGTGACAATCCATAAAACACTAAGGACTTAAGAGTAGCAACATTTATTTCTCTGTTTGACAATCCATAAAACACAAACAAGAGCAAAGACATATAGTTAGACAGGAAACTCGCAGAATAAAAAAAAAAATCAAACAAATACAATCTTGGGAAAGTTTACCTCTGGATTAATCATGTCAACTATCTGGCACAAAATATCCTCGAAAAGTACAGGCTCTTGAGCCATGCATTCCATTCTGTGCAGCTGCTCCTCATAAAAGAACTGCATCTCATTCCTCGTAATAATTCCATTTCCATCTAAATCTATGCATTTGAACCTGAGAGGAAGAATGAGTAAGAGAATCAACCTTTTCCATATGAAACACACAAATAATTCATTTCCGATGATTCCATGTGAATCAAGCTGATAATCTAGAAACTGTAATAATATAAAAAACAGGGAAGGGGTGGTGGGGGAGCTCAATGTAGTTGCATGCTTAAATAATGTTTGTCGTCTTAGCTTTATTACAAAGGTAACCAATCAAAACTTACTCAAAACATTCTAAACATAAATTATGGATATTATTGAGAAACATAATTTCAGCATCAATCCATTTAATTCTTTATGTACTTATCTCCCCCAAAGGAGACTCGAAGGTTCTTACAGAACCAGGTTACACATATTCCTGGTTCCTGTCTATCTCCTACATTGGAGAAAAGAACAATTAGCACATAATCACACTACACTTTATTTAAGAGTTTAGTGCCCCCACATTATGCACTTCAATGATTTAAAGTGAAACTTTGATTCTTCTGTTACATGGCAATGTCTCAATAACTAACTAATTCACTATTAGTGGAAAAAATATCGAAAATTCAAATTCAATATTGCAGAATCCCTGAAATCTATTAGTAAATGAAAAGACACAAACCAGTATTCAAGACTAGGCTCAGATGATTTATCCTCCTCTGATAGTATGAAGTAAACGAAATCTTCATATCCCATCTTTCCTTCAACCTTACTGGTGAACTTTCTGGGAACCTTGGCCAAATTTCAAATAAGCAACTTTTAGAAAGATGAGTGAAGCATATTAAGTTACAGATAATAGTCTCTCTTTTCAACGCAGCATATAACATTGCTTGAACAACACAAAAGAACAAACCTGAGAAAATATTCTATCAACGATCCTGTAGGTAAGTGCATGGTTACCATATCTAATAAGGTTCTCTTTGTCGATCAAAAAGTCGTGATCAGAATCCAGCTCCCAAAACTTGCAGTATATCACGTAAAAATGTTCATAAGAGAAGTACCTGCAGTAAAGTGATATGAGGTAGACAAATGAAGATAAAGAGGAACAGTAGTGATGTGAATATGCTAGTAGATAGAAAATGCAACTGAAAATAAAAACATCTGGATAGCATAAGCAACACATCTTTCATTTAAAATACTCACCAGCAAGAATTATAAAAGTTTCTTTTTAGCTTATCTTATCTGAATAGAATTAATTTTTTGCTTCTGCAACAAATCTCAGCAAGTATGCACGTACTCGGCTACCTCTCCCATGTCAATTAAATACATTTATCATACCAGTCTTAGACTTATACATATCGACCATGTTACTGTGGGATTTATCACGATTAAAAGAAAAGCTCTTCCCAAGAGAGATTAAATCATGCAGCTAATTACCTCAACACTTTGTTAATATCTTCTTCTTCATCTGCATGCTGCATCGCAGCAATTAAATTTGAACGCTTCAGCTCCCTGAGTGTAAGACGACCATTGCCCGATCTATTCACGTAGTAAAATATTCTGTATATTACAGTTTCAGCTGGAGATAGCAATAAATTTGAACTGTTAATTCAATGAAGAAATATGGTTTCTTATAACAAGAGAATTGAAAAACAATTTGACTTTAAAATCAGTAGGTCATACAATGTAATGCCCAGCCAACTAAACTGGTGCTTGCTCATGAATAGTACAGTAACATTCGCACAAGAAAATACAGAAGCAGGGCAGGCATTGGAGAAACTACCAAAAGACCAGTAACATGGATGTATGACCCATGTCATCGAACAGAGATGTTCATTTCTTTTCTTTTCTTCACATACAAACAGCAATCGGAGAATAAAGAAAGAGAACAGTACCTTTTGCAGTTCAGTATCTCCAACAATTATCTTTCAGGGAAAAAGAACGGATAAGGTATACAGAAGCACTATACATATTAAGTAAGTGCATCAATATATGCAAGTCAACCGGCCATTAACATTACTATAAATACGCCCACGTAATGCGCAGCTAGTATATTTTATTTTTATTATAAAAAATAAAAAAATATAATTAGTTATATACTATCAAGTATGACTTTTTTACTATAATTAATAGAAGATGTCTATAATTTCAGTATAAGCTGACGCAATCCTACTTGTAGTTATACACGTGTATGTTCCCTGACACATTTCTAGCAAAATATTTCACTATATTTTTCTGCAACATTGAAAATACTAGTGCCTGTGCCTTAATGTCAGAGAAATATAAACCAAATAATTTCGAGTCAACCAAACAAGCAAGGTTATACAAGAAAACAAGTTTGGAACATACCATATCTTTCTTGAAATTCAGGTGTGTTCTGTAAGAACTCCAACCCTGGATGAGTTGCTAAGAGTTCCTGAAGCACGGGTTTGAAGTCACCCTAATATCAAGTAGAACGAATAATAATACCAATCAGCAAACTCAAGTTCCCAACAATATATAGAAAAACAAAGCCTCAGTCACAGTCATGTAACCTGAGCCAAGTATCTGGTGTCTGGCTGCTTCAAGATTGTATATACTTGTGTTGCTATATCTTTGGACAACATGTTACCATTGATCCAATAATTAACAAAAGCATCCCTGTTGACATCTCATAGATAGTATGAAGTAAGAGACATACACCAACACCAAACAAGGGCACTCCAGAAAACATGAATCAAAAATAATTATTCAAGCCATTGTTCACTAAAGATTACATAACACAAGCTGTGGTTAAGGATCCAATGATGAAAATGTGGTGAAAAAAAAAAAAGATTTTATCAGTTATTGGAAACTACTGGATAAATGAGTGGCTGAGAAATTCAAACACAAGCCTAAAAAAAGGATCATGTTCAGTCTTCCTTTGAAATAAACTTGTAGTAAAATAAGATTAATGAGTCAATGACATCAAAAGAGAAGTGCTGAGTTGGATATATATAACCAACAGCTGCTATAATATATTTATTTAATTTTTTTTATTTTTAGGATCAAATTGATGCATTCTCATTCTTCTGCATGTACTTGAGAGAATACGTTAAAGACATAACAGAATATTTCAAATCAAAACAACACAGAAATATAGCAGCAATTACCTGGTCACAATTCCTGTGCAATCAGCATCAATCTTTCTAAAAAGTGCAGTGGAGAAAAATGATGGTAGCTTGCAAATTTCCTTTGTTACTGGTTTAAACTCTGAAACCCCACGAAATATAAGTTTATAAACAACCGGTATTAAAAGGTAATAAATTCCAAACAGATCAATAGACAATAAAGTAACAGTTGAGAGATGACATGTTCATATCTCATATTGCAAGGTATAGATGCATCAGTAGATATTAGAGTGACAAATAAAACTCAACAACAACAAAAATACCAAAATGAAGTATAAAAACTATCACCGTGGACTTGGAGTCCATCCACGTGACCATAAAAAAATTGATTGGTTCTGAACAAGCACCGCTCTTTCAATTCGTTTGGCGGTGGACGGCCATTCAGGAAGTAGAACTGCAGTTGTTGCAAGTATCATCAAGGTGTCAATAATTAACCAAAACAAATAGAAAGCAGCAACATCGGAAGGAGAATAATTTAATTAAATATCAACTAACATATAAAAATCAACTTATTGAACCTGAGGTATAAGCTCCTTCACTGGCTCATTCACTAATTTCAGGGGAGAGCCTAAAACAGACGGACCTGTCCTGTGTTTTGGGATCCGAGGTGAGCCTGATGAACTTCTTGGTGAAAGTGGTGGTGTACTGCCAGCAGGAAACATTGAAGGCAATGTGTTGTTTGCTGCAGCATTTGTGCCAGATGATGTTCCAGAGACATTCAAAGGACCTACTCCCTTAGCATTATTGAGCAGGGATTTTACCTGTAATGCAGAGATTGATCTTTGCATGTAAATTTGATATCCATTTCAATTATATAAAGACTACAAACCAATACACAGAAAAGCCTTAATGTATATATAGAAGGAACATATAAAATCTTTCAGTGAGTTCTAGCCTCCAGGTAGGCATGAGTCCTCCAGGTATGCTTTCTGTATTCAACCAAGATAAACTGCATTTGTACCAATATATACACACCTACAGAGATATAAATTTAGATCATATAACTTTTATGACAGTCAGTTCTAGTTCCATAGCTGCAACAAACCTCTTTTTAACATTTGATCCTAACTTGGTGAGCTCTGTTAGCTTAAAGCAGTTCTACTTTTCCTCACATATAATCAGTGCATGAGTCAAGCTCAAGAATAAATGAATAATATGCTTGCTTCCTTCATTTTATATGAACAGGCATGATGGTTTCATATATGGAACATAAGCCGAAACCTTTCTTGTCATCAGAAATCTGTCCACGGGTTTTAGATAGCTCAGATTTCATATACTGTGAAAAAAAGAATGTGGCAATGTGAATTTTCAGATCTTCTAAGAGGAGTATTCAAGCAATGAGTAATTGTATATGTATTATCTACACATCACAGATCTCGGTAAGTGCAGCGTAGCTTAGATACGTCAGAGCATTAGTTCCTCGATCTTTTCATCTTTAGGGAAGAGTATACAGGACTACAAAAAGTAAAGCGTCAATTTTGGTAACTAGAGTACAAAAATCATATCCATATGTCACTCCAACACTGGACCAAGCTAGGATTCAATAGCTTCAACAAGCATTTAAGAAATTCCACATAATTATACATATAGCCACTGTAATATAATGAATTTTAAGTTGATAATGTTAGCTGATCATTGAAACATTCAGTAACCCACACTATTTAAGATTTGAATGTAATTCTTCTACACCTGATAACTTATACAATATTGAAATTTATCAGCAGAGGCAATAATCTTACAGGATGATCTTTTTATAAAAGAAAAAAGTCTATAATCAGCAAATGATAGTCCATATTCCCTACAGAATACTTGCCTACATGCATGAGCATGTTCGTTGCAGTAAATTAAAATCATTCCAAGTAACTTTCTAGTCCACAATCTTGAATTAATTAACCCATGGATACCAAAATTGATCATCTAACCTTCGAATTCTTCTTAGCATGAAAGCAATGTATTTCTACGTAAATCCAAAATTTTTAGAACGGGGATTGGAAATGCTTTGGATGAAAGATCCAGTAATCACAAAAAGAAAAAAGTTAACTGATCCAAAATAGGACATGACACTATACACAAACTGAGACTAGAATAAGATTGGTGTGAGCTGGCTGACAGCTACATTGATTAGGAATGTCTGGCTATTGACACTGTTTCAGGAAAGTTATGATGGGCACAAGTCCAAAAAACATAAGTTCCAGGTAGCAAAGGAATTGATCAAAAACATAAGTCCAAAATAGGACATGACACTATACACAAACTGAGACTAGAATAAGATTGGTGTGAGCTGGCTGACAGCTACATTGATTATGAATGTCAAGGCTATTGACACTGTTTCAGGAAAGTTATGATGGGCACAAGTCCAAAAAACATAAGTTCCAGGTAGCAAAGGAATGATACGTCACGTTCAGGTTTCATTGTATTGCATTTGCAGAGTAAAAAGAATATGCCTGACAACGCTACGTATTTATTTTTAAAAAGAAGTTGATTATTCACATTTATGACTATCATACCCAAATGCCATCATAAATGTAATGGTTCAGTTATAATCTATAACAATTTCTCCTCTAAATCGCACCTCTCAACATTATTAATCATATAAGCAAGAATTTGTCAACAAACAATAGCACCCCTGTTTCTGTTCTGACCCACCTAAGCTAAGAGTATATCCACCAGCATGATTAAAAAAGGGACTCTTCCCCTGAATTGTACACCTCTTTCAACCTGGAGTTGGTACATCATCCACTATCCCCTTCCCATTTCCTTGTAGCAAGACACATGTTAATGTTGTTCCATATATAATGCAAATACATTTACCTCGTTCTAGACAAAAAGAAATTCTCACAAAATGCAAAAATAATCAGCATGTTTTTATCAGAACACATCACAGTAAAGCTTTAAAGCTCAGCTGTATTCCCTCTTATTTGCAATCTTCATCAGGTAGACCAACATGTAATTAAGGCATTGCATGTAAAACAGTATCCATCATTATAAACACGTCAATTCTCACGTGCTGTAAACTAACGTAACATGACCCCAAAAAAAAACAGAAAACAGGCCACCCCAGTCACCCCCGAACAACAAAAACAACCACTACCGGACTGCTGTAACATAAAAGCTGACGAAAAACATAATAATTACCAAAGAATTGGTTTCAGAAAGAGACAGCCACTGATCGAAAAGCTTCTCCGCGACAAAAGGGTTGGCTTTGATGGCCAAAGGAGACAGCTCCGGAAGCTGCAAGAGCTCGGCATCGAGGCTCGCGACATCGCCATTAAAATCCAAATCCATCTCTCACGAATTCCTCAAATGATAATATTCCCGAAAAGCCTCAGATCTTCAAACGCTTCTTGAACCATCAAACAGAACCCTAAAACGACCAACACCAAGCGGGAAACGCGCGATAATCCTTACCGTCGCGGATCTTCATAGATTCAGAATCTGCGACGCGTAAACGGTTCCAGATGCGTGCAACTAATATATACGCAGCAAAGAGGCGATGCAATTCGATCGAGAGTAGGATCGGACGAACGAATTTTGTAGAGAAGATTGCAAACCCTTGCAGCAGAGAAGAGGGGTGTGCGTGTTCGCAGCAGAGAGAGAGGGGGAAAGAGTAGTACCAGTGATATGATTATAATTAGTAACTAACAATTGTAAGCTTATTATGATTTTATTAAATTAAATTAAATTAAGCATCTTGAGATCAAACCCGACCCAAAATAATGTAAAGTACTTGAGACACAGGGGGTGTTTGCAAAAAGTTATAGTTTAAAGAAGTGATTAAAATTAGTGATTATGAAAAAAAAAGTTTAAAGAAGTGATTAAAATTAGTGATTATGAAAAAAATGATTAATAGTAGAAGTTGATAGTGTTTGTAAAAAAATTCAAATAAAAGTTGATACTATTTACAAAAAAAGTTAAAAGTTTTTAAAAGAGACTAATAAGCTACTAAAAACACCCTTTTTTAAGCTTCTAGCTTATAGCTTATGAGAGCTTATTTAAATTATTAAAAGAGAAACAAAGCACTCCAAATTACTTCTGTACAAAGTTCTAAGTGACTATAATCACTTATAAGTTTTTGCAAACACCCCGATAAGCGCACGTGATATGCGTCCTGCATTTTAAAAATATACAATATAATTTATTATACTAAAAGATACAATTTGTTTGCACTGAACTGTGCAACTATTTTTATGAAAAAATAGTTGTATAGTTTAGTATAAACAAAATTACATGTTTTTAAAATACAATATAATTGCACGGTGCACCTGGGTGCACACAGGGACGGAGCGAGAAATGATAAAGTGTCCCCCCAAAATTTTGAGATTTTTTAGTATACATTTATAGAATGAAATAATATTCACAAACTCTCATGAAACTTGTTCATAGTATGAAACTGGTATTATTACATTATAAACTAATATCACTACTCTTATAAATTAATACCTACAACATTTAATGCCATGATTTTAGTTTATATAAAAGTTTAGTGGTATTAATTTGTAAGAGTAATGATATAAATTTTATACTATGAACAAGTTTCACTGAAAACTTACTCAATAATATTTAATCACATAAATATTTGAATAAACTGAGTTGTTCTACTTGAACTTGACAAACAACAAGTGAATTTTATTGTTGACATGCGTTTGGATGAAAACTTTTCTACATTTTCTTAAATGGGAGGTCTTGATCAAAATATGGTTGCTACAAGAAATCATATCTTATTTCCATTAGTTTATTTGCTTGTTAAGCTATCGTTATTTTTACTCGTTGCCACAACAGTGGGAAGAGCATTTTCAGCAATGAAGCTCATCAAGAGTTCGCTACTTAACCAAATGAGAGACAATTTTTTGAATAATTGTTTGGTTGTATTCATTAGAAAAATATATTTTTCAAAAAATTAGTAACAAAGTTATCATACAACCTTACAAAATATGAAGAGTCGAAAAGGAATGTTATAATGTAGATCTATTAAAATTTTGTTTTAAAATATGCATGTAATTACGTTTAGCAATTTGATTATATAAATATAGATATTGATTTATGTTCTTGTTTTAAAATTTTATTTTCATACTTTTTTAATTACTATAAATTGGGTCCCCTAAACGAAAATTCTGGCTCCCGCCACTAGATGCACATGAGATGCACTCATGTGATAATATCATATCGAGTAAATTTATTTGTGATACTGTTGAATTGGAAATTTTTAATTAATAGTAAAATTCTACATTTATTCCGAGATAATGTAGAATGAGGTCTTATTAACATGCCATGCCAATAAAGTATATTAAAATTGTATTATTTATTCAAGTAAATTTTTATCTACGAAATTGTTGAATTGAATTTTTTTTAATTAATAGTGAAATAATACTTCATTCGTTCATCTCTTATTTGAATGTTTGTCAAAAAAATCGTCTCAAACTTAATTTAGTATTTCTATAAATGGCCTAGCCACTAGGCCAACCATTGGTACTTAGGAGTGTGCTCCTCTCTAGGTCCCATATTTGAACCCCTAAAGTGCGATCAACTCTTGAGATGGGTCAGTCCATACAGAGCTTAGCTCTGACTTGAAGTGGGGCTCCCGCTAGTGGACGGTGGGTTTTGGTTCTCCGGATTAGTCGGTCCTTTAACCGGATATTGAGTTATATAAAAAAAAAAGGTATTCTATAAATGACAATAAAATATTTTTTTATCTTTTATCTATACGGTTGCGCCCCTCAAATATCTCAATATTACACTTAATGTCATTTTCTCATAATGAAGTCAACTTTATTTTTTTTAATTTACACAAATGTCATTATTTTATCATTTAGTCACATTCAAAAAATAATTTTATCCCCTTTAATATTAATAAACATTTTCTTTCTTAAAAGTCGTGTAAACAGTAAATGTTCAGATAAGATATGAATAAATGGAGCACATTTTTTCGAAGATAAGGTAGAACGAGATCTTATTAAGTTGTGTCTTATGTGAACTAGGTAAATGGATTCTAGATTCGTGCCCTCGTTCCTTCACTACCCAGATCACAAATTTTTGATCTTTCATGTAATTGTAATATTTCTTTATTTCTCAGCATCATCTCAGTGCCACGAACGACGCCTCATAGTGCGCGCATTTTCATGGTAGGAGGATCTCAATGCACAAACAAAATCATCAATACCACCCTGTTTCTTGACAGCACTCTCAACTTTATTCAGTAATAACCTTAAAACCATATCTCTCAATTTTTTTAAGATAATAAACATGTACTTGTGTTGAACAGCGTTAAAGCTCTTTCAAATGAAGTTTTATAGCAATATGTGACGCCACACACAGTGTGAGGATTTGGTCATAACAAATTTTGAAGTTACTATACTTATATGTCTTATAAGTACATATCATTAAAATAATTTTGAAAATCAACAACTTCACACTAGTAGAATGAAAGAATAAACAATCCTTCACAATGATGGCATTGTCGCATCATCGATTTATGAAGTAGTAGTTATGCTTCTTCAATTTTCCCATTAAGTACTACAATTGAGATGGATCAATACGCTCCACAACCTTACGTCTACTGATATTGTATATGGTCTTTATGGTGGATGCATTTGTAGGACCGTTCTCTAATATAGAGCTTGCAAAATCTTCTTGGATTGAATGTTATATTTTGATGAACATTAATTCCTCCTCAACACTTGATAGACGCCTAACGTATGAATGACCTTGCAAATATTTGACACTTCCCTCCCCCCATTTATCCAGTAATGTGCACGTGTTCATTACATCTAACTGTTTACCATTTAGCATAAGTTGGGATCCAATTTTTTTGTTACTTTATTGTTTTGACTTCCTTTCATTCTCGTTCTCCCGATCTTTTACATTTTCATCTTCTTACGGCTTCCACATATTTTATTTGTTTTGAAATGACGACAATATCCATCGATCACAATCAAAAGATACTATATTTTTTTTACAACTTCCCCCGTTGTCAGGCCTTCTCACAACAAGAACAATGTACGTATCCAAATTTATAAGTCTTTAGAGTATTGAACAATACGTTAGTTGTGAATATATATGTGTTGTTCATTACAATTTCATTACTAGGATCATCTCATACATGACCCTCTTTAGTAAACTATTCATTACTAGGATCATCCCATACATGGTCCTCTTTAGTAAACTATGTGTTCGATTCCTACATACAAAATCACAAAATCAAAATAAAATTCTCTTCGACTAATATTGAATGAACAATCACTAAGTTGGATAACTGTTGGTTGAAAAATAGTTAATGGTTCAACCAACACCAACAAAAAATTAGTTGATGGTTCGCTAAATTGTCTGAATACCACTACAATGTCCGGTTCTGGTTAGTCGAACATTTGCAATTTATAAATAAATTTAAATAGTAACATAAATTGTTGAAATGAATAAAAAAAATTGTAACGATGGCACCTAACTCTTATTTAAAATTTTAAATTATAGTAAAAATGAGAGGGTGGGTGTAAGTGAGTCAAGCCACCTCGCGAGCCATTCGTGCTCGATTCAAAAAAAAATTGAAATCAACTCGATTCTAATCGAATCGAGCTCGAGCTACTCGAGTAACTATCAAGCTTGAATTTGAGTTTTGAAGATAAGCTCGAGAGGCTCGCAAGCCTCAAGCTCGGCTGAACTCGACTCGATCGTTTACACCCCTTCCGATACTTAGAATAATATTAAAATTATCGTAATATCCTCATCATTTCACGAGATTTTGCCTCTAGAAAACCTCCTCCATCACTTTAGCTTCAGTCTCTCGCCTTCCCACAGAAACCTTCTTCATCACTCTCATATTTCCCACTCTTCTCGCCCTTTTATTTCCTGAGAATCATTTTTTCTTCTCTCTTCCAACAGAAACACCGTCTCTCTCTCCTCTATATTCTCTCTTCAATTTCACATTATCACAGAAACCCTCTTCATCACTTCAACATCTCCCGTCTCACCCTATTTTCTCTTCAATTTCACTGCCTCAACACCATTACAACACCCCATAACTTTAGGATGCATTGAGCGCGATTTGTGCAATTCTGTATCCACTTCCGGCTATCTGTACCTTCCAGAAGCAGTGGCGAAGAGGACACCCGAGGCTGGTGACGAATAGGTTAACGATTTTCGGTTCCAAAATTTGGATAGGTAATTTTAGGGAAGGTTTGTTGATTTGCGAGAAAAATGCCATTTGATTGAACTGTGAGGCTCTCTCTCATAATTAGTCCATTTTCTGGATTTTAATTTTTGGGTTCTCGTATTTGGAGATAAATTTGTTGAGGAACTGATAATTGACGATTGGGTAGAGAACAACCCTGAAGAAGGGAGAAAAGGGAAAGGGAGAATATAATGATTTAATCCCATGTGATATAAGTTATCAGGTGTATTTTGGGTTGGTTATCCCATTTTTGCGGGCTAGAAACGGGCCCTTGGTTAATTCATTTTTTCTGTTAGCTTGGTTTATCCCAGGATATTCCACAAAGTAAACGCCTCCTTGGTATATTTGTTGCTGGAACCATACATGTCTGGGATGATTGAAGCTACTATTGATCCATCTCATCTTCTCATCCAGCTGGAGAATATTTTGGAATCAGACCCTCACATGTATACGGTTACTGAATCATTTTTTTACTTTCAAAGTATAATTTTCTTATGATTGGACTAGTAAGATGATGATATTTGTTTTATCTATATAATTCCTTTAGTTGTCTGGGATGTTGGGAATTTACCCCTTATTTGATCTAGTTCCACAAGCAAGTTGTTTTGAATGAAGTCATCTTAAATCTCCATTATGCATGTATCAAATTGACGTATCATCGTGTAATATATTTTACCTCCTTTTTGCACACAGTGATGAAGTGGGGTTTGTTCATTCAACACTGTTTGCTACACTCAACGAAGAGATCCATGGTTCTCCTCCTTCATCATCTGGGCTTGGGTTTCAGCCAGAAGTTGAAGCTAGTAAATCTAACCTAGTACGAGATGGCCGTTCAGATTCTTGTTTTTGGCATAGTGAACATAAGTTGGGTATCTCTACCCTTGTTATAGTTTCACTATATAGGGCAGCTAGAGATGCATTCATGGATTCATATAAGAGATACAGATTGATAAGCGGTTCTGAAGTTAAGAAGGATGAAATATTAGATAATAATGCATCAATGTGTTGTCTCAACACCGTTGAAAGTGAAGTTATGAGGCATAGCAAGGCACTTCTTCTACTAAGCTGTGATATTGGTACCGCATGGAATTCCAGGTATTCATTGTTTTTCCCTGTTTGACATATACATACCTGTGTTGATTTGGTAAAAGTGCAAGTTCCATATTTTCTTGCCTAGATGTTAATTTTCTCGAAGACCAGTAGTAGCGAGGATATTCCTTACATATTTTGGACTACTAGTAAGTAAATTCAAGCCCTAAATTTGATATTCAAAAGGGCTATTAAAATGTAGGTCTGTTGTACACAGAAAAGATTATTTCTAGTAGAAGTTTTGTTCTTAAATAAACTGTTTATGCACATGTAGCTTCACAAATTTATGGATTTGATGGACTCCAGATAACCAAAATATTTTTTAAAATAATTTAGATGATCTAGCAGGAGGAAACATGGTTCAGCTTTCAACAATCTGAATTGTACAAAATAATGTTTCTGGAGGCATCATAAACCCACATGATAGAAGCTTTCAATTTTTCTTGTATGATTTTCCTCTTGTAGGAAGTTAATCGTGTCAAAGAAGCCGATCTTCACAATGTTTATGGATGAACTACTCTTATCAGCTTTAGTTCTGTCCTATTCACCAAAAAGCGAACGTGCTTGGAGCCACAGGTAGGATACTTATTTATATTTACTCTTTATTATTCAAGTGGCTATTTTTCTATTCTTTCATAAGATTTAGAATTTGCCACTATGTACATCCATGCTAAACGTACTTATGTGTTCATGTTATATTTACACAATATACTAAACATGCTTCTTTATGATATCCACACTTATAGGAGGTGGGTGATCAAAATGATAGCTGGAAAGCATGCAAATCTGCAAGATATTGTAGAAAGAGAATCTGAGCTAGTGAAGAAAATAGCAGAGGTTTAAATCTAATTCGGGACTGTGATGCATTGAATTTATAATTTTTGGATCATTATTAAAATCTAATTGTTGCATCTGCCAAATTAAGGAGACTTTACTACCATTTCCTTTGGTTTTATTGAACTTTAAACGTTTTCAGTGTTTAAGGTCCAACCATCACGTAAGAAACGTAATTGAATATTTTGTACTGGAAATTTGCAAGTGATAGGATTACAGCCAAATGTTCATCTTGTTCTAGTTTGACAAGTGTATATGCAACTTCTTGTAAAATGTTCTGATAATTAAACAATGTAAAGATGTTTGATGTGAAGAATGTTGTCACTTGGACACCCCCTATTTGGGTACTTCTTTTTTAAAGTCAAACTGAAGTCCAGTATATATTGTTTTCGTTTTGTTGCAGAACTCTAAAATGAACTACCGTGCTTGGAATCACCGCTGTTGGTTAGTTTCCTACATGTCAGACTCACAGGTTTGACTGAAGCAAAAATGTGTATGTTAGTGTTTCTCTTTTTGAACCAATTGCATTATATGACTATTGACTAATAACATTGCTTCTTACCATATTGGTCAGCAACAACATCCGTTTCTAGTACATCTCTATCTAAGAGAGTAGTAGTCTGTTCTCTTCATATCTTGTATTACCTAACTTGAGTCTAATTTCGCTGTCCCCTGTGTGCATATGCATTAATATTTTTAAATTTCGACTTAAATATTTGTTCTGCTGAGGTTTGTAGTGCTCCGGTTCAGGTATTACTTGAGTTGCAGAACTCTCGAGATTGGGCTGCACTTCATGTTGCAGACAACTCTTGTTTCCACTATCGAGCTGTAAGTTTCAAATTTATGTATATGTGTATCGCGTCTGAGTGCGTTTAACCATTTTGTACTGCTAAATTCATTGTTGTTATGCTATAGTTAAAAGACATAATGTGGGAGAATTTTCTATGTATTGAATTAGGTCAAGAGTACATATATATATACAAGTGAATAGGCTTTTCTAATAAAGGTCCATCTATAAAGGCCCAATTATAATATTATTCTAACACTCCCCCTCAAGCTGGAGCATAGATGTTAATCATGCCTAGCTTGTTACAAAGATAGTCAACTCTAACTCCATTAAGAGCCTTAGTGAAGATGTCTCCTAATTGGTCTTCAGTCCTCATATAACCTGTCGAAATTAAGCCACGTTGAATCTTCTCACGAACAAAGTGACAATCATCTCAATGTGTTTGGTCCGTTCATGAAAGACCGGATTAGAGGCAATATGAAGCGCAACTTGATTATCACACCACAATTTGACTGGTATAGAGATCTTCAAACCCACTTCATTTAGAAACTTGTATACCCATACTATCTCGCACACTGCTTTGGCCATAGCTCTATATTCAGACTCTGCACTCGAACGTGAGACTACTTTATGTTTCTTACTTTGCCAAGAAGTCAAGTTTCCACCAAAGAAGACACAAGATTCCGGCAGACCGGCGGTCTTCCTTGACCCCGCCTAATCAAAGATCGGAAAAACATTCAACCTTCTCGACCATGATCACTATACACAATTCCACGCCCGGGGCTCTTTTCAAATAACACAAGATTTGCTCTACCGCCTTCCAAAGGATCAATAGTTGGTGATGACATATATTGACTCACTACACTTACTACGGGTAAGAATATCTCGACGCAGTAACCCTAAGATAATTCAAATTTTCCAACTAACCTTCTATATCTTCCGGGATCATCAAATAACACACCCTCTTTTGTAAAATCGCAAATTCGAACCATTGGAGAGCTACATGGTTTTAGCTCCCAATTTTCCCTGCTTTAAAAAAAATCGAGCACATATTTCTTTTGAGACAGAAAAATTCCTTCTTGCTTCTCGCCACTTCAACACCAAGAAAATACTTAAGTTGTCCCCAAATCCTTGGTAGTAAACCGAAAGTAGGAAGAAAAGCTTTCAAAGATGCAATCCCTTTAACATCACTCCCAAAGATTCACAATATCATCCACATACACAACCATCAAGATAATACCACCCCGAACGCATGTGTGAAAAATAGAATCATCGATTTATTTTGCTTCATGCCAAACTTCTCAACAAAGACGAGTAAAAGTACCAAACCATGCACAAGTGGCCTCTGCTTTCAAACATAGTTATTAATGGCGCAAACCATACAAAGACTTTTGAAGATATCCCCGGAAAAAAAAACAACATAAGACCTTGATAATTTCTTAGAAACCTAACCATTGCTTCAGAAGAATACCCCAAGTCAAAACACCTTGGTGGTTCATCTTCATCTTCCATTGCACCAACCACCCACTCATTGTTTCATCTATATCCCCAAAGAGAAATATCAATGTTTACTTGATGTCATACCGATTCAAATCGATGCTTCAACGCACGATTATACTTGATTAAAAGTGAATCTTGAAACCCTAGATGCAATTCAAAATATTAAGACTTTAGAGATAGTATTTTTTTATTATTCGATGTTATTTGACAAATAAAAAATGTTTATTTTTATTTCAAACCCTAGATGTACGCAATAGCGCTTTTGCCAACAAGTCATAAGTTCGAAAGCGCGCTTCGCGCGAAATAGCCAAAAATCCCAACCGCCTCGACCCATGGCAGCGAGGCAGATTAACTTTGACTTTAAACCGCGCTTTTAATCCACTATGGTTTCAAACCATACAAAGAAAGATAACATACCAAAGTCCAAGTGCCGAAAGCAACAAAAACCGTAATTGCATTCATATAAATAAGGTCAACGAGGTCACCATGGAGAAATACATTCTTGATGTTCTAATCGGCCAAAGGCCAATGATTACATTGTTGCAATCAAGAGCCTTATCGAGGTAAGTTTTAAACAAAAAAGGTGCTCGGAATAGTCAACACCATAAGTTTGAGCATCATATGAAACAAAAGATAAATGGGATAAGTTCAAAACACCCATTTGCATCCACCTTTTCGCGAAGATCCACCAAAGTCCAAGTCCCTATCATCTAATGCATTCATTTCTCAATCATGGCATTACGCCAACCAGCAAGACCAAAGCTTGAACATTGTTAGAAAGCCTTTAGAGAAGAAACAAATGCCATAAGTGATCATATGAAACAAAAAGATAAATGGGATAAGTTCAAGAACGCTTTTACCTTTTCGAAGAAAGAAGGATCATCACTCATCAAGGATCTGACGAAGATATTACGCCAGACATGAAAACCGCCAGATGATCCAAACCAATAAATAGGACCGATAGGAGGGACTAGTGAGAATAGAGGTCTAGTGGAATCGATGGATGAACAACCGGATAGGATCAGATATATCGAATCAGATCCTCCCCTCGGTGGGAGGAAGTGGAATGAGAAGAAAGTATGTTCAAAAACACAACATCGCCAGATACAAGATACTGTTGAGACTAGGACAAAAACATCGATATCCCTTTTGAACCCGAGAATAGCCCAAGAAAATGCACCTCAAAGATTTCGGATCCATTTTTGTGACTTGAGGCCGAACATCCCGAACAAAACAAGTGCAACCAAATATCTTGGGCTCAATAGGAAACCGAGGCTGAGATGGAAATAGGACATGAAAAAAGGTGACTCACCACGGCGATGTAAGATGGCGTCGCGATTAATGAAAAGACGCTTGGAGAGATAAAGATCAACCCAAAGGGTTTAGGAACTTGCATGGCAAATAACAAAGCTCGAAAGCAGTTTCAAAGATGTCTATTCTTTTCTCACCACACACCATTTTGAGACGGTGTGTCAACACGCGATGTTTGACGAAGAATGCCATTTTGCAAAGATATAATAACGAAATGCTTCAGAAAGATATTCCTTAGCATTATCACTTCGCAAGATTTTCACAGACACACCAAATTGAGTCTTAATCTCAGCATAAAAGGTAGAAAAATGGGTAAATAATTCAGAACGATTTTTCATTAGATATAACCATGTCATTCGAGAATAATCATCAACAAAGGTTACAAAATAACGAAATCCGTGTTTCGCTTGTAACAGACAAGGACCCCAAACATCGAATGTAACTAACTCAAAAAGAAAGACTAGCTTTCATTTGTTGACTCGAGGACTCAAACTAACACGCGATGCTTAGCAAAATGACAAGACTCACAATCTAGAGATGACAACTTAGAAAAATCATGGACACAATATCTTCAACAAAGAAGTGAAGGGTGACCCAATCGACGATGTCGTCCCCATAGAGAGTGATACCAAAGATATGCTTCTGATTTAAAATGGGCCGAAAGTATCAAGGATGTAGAGGCCGCCAATTCATGTCCCCTTACCAATAAGTCTCTTCGTCAGAAGATCCTCGAAATAAGCAATAATCGGAAAGAATGAGACACAACAATTAAGATTGCGAGTAAGTTTACTCACATAAACCAAATTAAACGAGAGTTGAGGAAAGACTAAGAACAAATGATGACAAGGGTAGGGAAGATGTTGGATTAATGGTTCCCGATCCAATGACGCGGGATTTTGAACCATCGCCTAAAGTAATCGGAAAAGAAAGATTATGTGAGATGAAGGTAGAGAACGATTTGGATTACGTCATGTGATCTCGTGGGCGCCGAATCAATGACCCACTTGGAAGATGAGGAAACAAGACATGCGTTAGGTTTATTCGACTCAAAGAACGGCGATGGACCGAACTAGCTTGTGACAGATTCATTTCTTGCAACTTCAACAACTTTGCATACTCATTAATAAGAGATGGTGATGGATTCACCGTAGTGGCGGCGACTGCCACCACTATCGTTCGTGAAGCCGATAAGGAGGCCTCTTGTTACGCAATTTCGGACAATCTCGTTTAAGTATGCCCGTGTTCATGACAATAATAACACTCCACATCTCTGTTGATGAATGCCCTGATTACCCCTCTTCCCACCATTCTTGGATCGTGGCCTCCCTGACTCGTAAGAGGAGCCTGATTGAAAAGACACCGACAGGTGGAGAAGCTATGGTGGAGCTTGTGCGTTCGGTCTGAAGAATTTTGCTATAAGCCTCTTCCAACGATGAAATCAAGCGAATCGAGAGAATTTGTGACTTAGCCGCCTCAAACTCGGATGGAAGACCCGCCAAGAAACTCATCACAACCATCTTCTCGCTTTGACGCATCTTTAAAGGACATCGTGGCTAAACGGAAGAACACATTAAGCTCTTCATAAGTTTTTGAACTCCATGAAGTAATCCGTTATCGACCTATCTTCTTTGTCCGGGTCTCAGAAAAATGCCCCGACACACATCATACATTCGGAAATATTCCTTTCCCCAATATAAGAACTCAAGATACGACATGAGTGCCTTTAACAAATCCTATAATGAGTAACCATCCCAATCACCTCACCATCGATGCAATTATGATTCAGAAAAACAAACGAGCATCCTCTCGCGTTGCCAAGGGAGTTTTGTGGCATCAATGGGTGGATCATCGGTCAAATGACCGTCCATAGAAACACTCAACAAATACATTTCTATAGTTTGACGCCAATCAAAGTAATTCGAAGGAATAAGTTTATGCTCCGTGATTTTCGCCATCACGGGCATAACATCAATAGCCTTATGCTCTTCACTCATAATGAATCAACCACCAAGAAGAAAATACAACTGAAATTCCAAAAAAAAAAGAGAGAGAATCAGATCAAAAAACGGAATCACACACCACTCGGGACAAGTTGACCCCAACAGTACACCAATCGTAAAGAGCTCGACGAGGCGAGCTCAACGGAAGTCGCCGGAGGAAATTCCGGCCAGAAACGCGCCGCCGCAAGAATCGCGGCGAAAATCACTTCGCCGGCGCGTGTGGGCCCCCACGCATGTCGCTGCCTCCGGCTTCCTGTGCGAAGGGTCGCTGAGACGGCGACCTCCCCTCAGGGTGGTGCCTCAAGACCTCCTCACAGGGTGGTGTCGCCTTGATCCGAGCGAAAATGGTAAAACCCCAAATATGTGCCCAAACCCTAATTTTCAAATCCTAATTTCAACCATGCTCTTGATACCATGTTATGCTATAGTTAAAAAACATAATGTGGGAGAATTTTCTATGTATTGAATTAGGTCAAGAGTACATATATATATACAAGTGAATAGGCTTTTCTAATAAAGACCCATCTATAAAGGCCCAACTATAATATTATTCTAACAATTGTCATACGAATTTGCTTAGTCTTGACCAGTACTTGAAAATATGTATGATCTTTCTCTTCCACAGAGAGAGTTCCAACAAAAAAAGAGCAATAATAGAATAATTGCATTTGTTTAATATTCTTATAGAATTATAAGGAAATGCCATATTACAAACTAACCCACACTGTTGATGGCAGCGCTTATTAATCCAGGTGATGGAGAGTTTACGACATAGCAGCGATCCAGATGGTTTGTCGAGTGCAGAGTTTCATCGGATATGGAAGGTTTGATTTACATATTTTAAAATATTAGAAAAGTGGTTTAGGCAGATTGCATTCAATCCTGGGACTTCACCCCCCACCCACCAATTTCCTAATAATCATAGAAGAAAAAAAATTCCCACAATATTGATGATCTGGCTATAAATGATAAGTTTCTCATCTGATAAGATTAAAATCTTTGGTTTCTCATCGTATCCCTCCTTCGTGCATTTGAAAGAGAACACTGATAGTACCCTTCAAAAAAAAGAAAGAGAACACTGATAGTTTAGCTAATGGGCTTATGGATTCTAGTTGTACAATATGAAATCCAGTTTTCGCTGATATTGGTCAATCGATGGATGACAGGAAGAGCTAGACTGGGATGCCATGTTGATAATGCGTTATGTGGGAAGAGAGGTATGCAGTATATTCAATATTGCTGAACATACTCTACTTACATACGAGAACTCCAAAAACATGGATTTATTTGGCGTACTCAATATTGGATAATTTAATAACTAATAAGAGAACTTCATTAATATATCCAATATTGATCAACTAATTTTTAGGGTCTTGATTTGATTTACTCCATATTGGATTTTCTAATCAAATAAGTCCCAAGTGAAAACCTAATTTAGTTATTCAATTGGATATCTAATTAGTGTTAAATCAAATCAAAACCCCCAAAAATGAGTTGATCAATCATACTAATCGAATATAATGCTTGTTTGTTCTACATAATATTGTAATGCTCTTGTACGTTGAGCATTGCTTTAGAGTTCAAGTTCATAACCCAAATGATGAACACGCTTACTGGCAAATTTAACGCAATGATATTCTTCAAACATGTGGACTTGATTGAGGAGCTGGGCTTCAAAATCCTATATCAACCATAGTGAAACCAACCAAGGTAAAAAATGAGAGCTCGCAATTTAAAATTTGCTAGGGTTGACTTGTATTTCCCTAGAGACAAATTCTCATCTGAGACGGATCCCATTTACTATATTATATGACCCATGAGTTTATGGGGCTCCAGCCCAATAATTTTTTAAAGGGAAGGGAGAAGCACCACCCAAATATTAAATGGAGCCCGATCAAATGTATGAGACCGTCCAACATAAGACTCCCTTTTACTAAGATGGTCTTATCTTTGTATGGATCTCGTCAAATAAGGTACCTACTTGCATTCCACCTTGAATTTCCATATATTGATTATTTCTTTATTGGACTCTTTTCACTAGGCTTTATGGCTTCATCGTCGCTTCCTCCTCTCATTGTTATGGATGAAACATTTAGCAATCGATGATCAAAGCATGTTTGTTAAAGATGAAATATCGCTATTACATTCCTGCATTAATATCCCTGATAATGATTTTGGCGACTATCAAGCACAAGCAACTCATTCTGCTACCTACATCATGTGGCTGTCAAAGGTAGATAAGTTTGTCACGTAATAATTCCTCTTTCTCCGCTCATCACCAAACTTACTATTACTGTCTGTTTAGCAAATGCCTATCTCGTTTGGTGCCGAGCTTCAGAAAAGTTCACAGTACGAGACGATCAAACTATTGGCCGATGAAGCTGGAAAGATATGCCTTTGGGATTCTGTGACTGCAAATCGGTGAGAAACGTCTTCGTAGAAAATTGCTTGGAGCATGTTTCTAAATACTAGCGTGTCATCTTCTGTGGGTTTGCGTATTTATACTTTGGCATGAGTTGTGTAACCAGAGATACAAAAGATCCCATATTTTTTTATGGTCCTAAAGTTGGCAGTATTTATGAGAAACAAACATAGGTTTAGATGGGATTACTCCATCTATCCCTGAATAAGTAAATTGTAAAAATTGGTCACTCGTCTATTGATATTGGCGATTTTAGTCGGTACAAATTAATTTTCTTAATTAAGTCCGTAACTTTTAAAACGATGCAATTTAATTAAATATTAACAAGATTGTAGGATTTCTGCATGTTAGTTGTTGAATCATAATGTATCAATCAGACAAATGACTTTGTATTGACATAATGAGATTTTCAACATATTAATTTCAAGTAATCACAAATTATTATTAGTATTATTAGAAAAATTGTTTACATTGAACTAAAATTGTGCCATTTTTAAAAATATGATAGTTTAAAAAATTGATTTGTATCGAACTAAAATACCAACACCATTGAAGGATAATATGGCATTTACCAATACTTTTTTTTTATGGCATATTAAAAAGTAGGGAAAATTAATCTTTTTATTCTATAATTTTGACCTATTGTGATATTGGTTCTACTAATTTAGGTCCTCAAATTTTACAATTTGACTTTTTCTGCCGGCTAGCAGGTGACACGATTAAAAAATTGATTTTTTATTAAAATCCGTAAATTATGATCTTGGTTATGTAACTTTTCAAAATTCAATATTTTCGTCCATTTCACCGGCTAGTTACCTGCAATAGCAAGTGATATGACTTTTTGTATGTGACAGGACGAAAAGATCGAATTTTGTAAAGTTACATAACCAAGATAAAAAATCGTACATTAGTAGGATTAAGATTAAAATTACAAGATTTTTTTTTTTTTTCAAAAAAAAAAAAAGTACATACTAACTAAATTTCGTCTAACTAGTATTCTCCAATTCATGGTCAAAATAAATTTTGCGAACGTTAAAAAGAAAAAGGACGAAAATATCTGGTGGGAAATGTAGGGTTGTGCCAGGTGCTAGAAGATCATATTTCGATGGTTCAAAGTGTCAATTTATATTTTTTGCATGTAACGTAACAAAATTACTATTATCTTCAAATTTCAAACTAATGTGGGCCACATATATTCACTCGTTTATCTAACAAGATTGAATTTATGAAGAGAAAATATGAAATACTATGTTATCAACTACTTTTTTAATGAATCTATAATAATATCAGTCATCAGATAAAAAAAATTCAAATGTCAATTCCTGACGTTTACACGCTAAAAAAAAAAAAAAAAAAGCAAAATCCCATCTCTGCCCCGATAGTACTAGTTTAACCGTTCATACTATATTATTCAATGCATTATTATACATAAGAGATGAATTAGTCTCTATGAATTTTATCCATAATATAAAATTTGTATCATTACATTTATAAATTATTAACATCGTACTTATTAATTGATATTACTATATTTATAAATTAAAATTATAATATTAAATATTATTGATCTTAATTTATAAGAATAACAATATCATTTTATCCAATTCATAGTATGAACAAGTTTTAGGGGTGCTTTGTATAAAAAAATATGATCATCTTTATAAAAACAGACCTTCCCCAGTGGAAAAAATTAAAAATATTCCATCATTGTATCTCACTTTTTATTGAGTAATTAGGGATGCAACAAAACAATATGGATACAAACATGACATTGTCTCGAATAGGAGCCATCCATTAAATTTATGACACACAACTTAATACAATAGTATGTCAGAATGTTTGGAAATATAATAAGTTTGTTAGATGTTAGATGTTGGATGTTAGATATTTGTCACCACAATCATGGGTGATGATATGATGGTAGCTAAATACAGTTATCTTGGTCGATTGTTATTATTCCAGTATAAAGCAAAATAATATATCGCACCCAATAAATATTTATAATTAATTTATAGCATTTAATGAATCTTACCACCACGATGGAGTACACTCTAGTTGTTTGATGGAGTAATTAAATAAGAAAGAAACTCCCATAATTAAGTTAGACTTTTTCTAGATTCTTCTATTTCTTTATCATCAATGTGCAAAATGTACGCTAGATAAATTATCTTCTCATACTCAAAATATTGGGTGAACAAATTTCACACAAAAGTCTGTAAAATTAGTTAAAAATTGTGACTTATATTATTAAAATATATTAATTATAATAATGGAAGAGTGTGATTTTTTACTATAAAAAATATTACTCATAACATTAAAGGATGTTACTTATATTACAGTAGGGATAATAGTAGTGATAATTGAAGAGTGTGATTTTATATTACAAAAGAGTATTAGTTGTGATAACTGAAAGATCATACCTGCAAAAAAAGAATTAGTTTCACGGTGAATAAGTTTCATAACATACCAACTCATTCTCATATAATAATTAAAGGTGCAGAAGTCGAAAATCGCCTAGACCTCCTAGGCGGTCCGTTTTTTTTTTAATCTTTAAAAAAAAATTACAAACTAAATTAACATAAATCCAGACAAATAATCCAACTTCAACTAGATAATTAATTAATTATCAAATATCAATATCCAAAATGAAAAGACATAACAATTTAAAAATTAATATAAACTATAAAGGAAATAATTGAAAATTAATTTACATATATTTATCAATTTTCTCAAATTGAAAAGCTAGAACATTGCGTAATGTTTCAAATTTGATATATATTTTTTTTATTTATTGAATGATGGTTTTAAAAAAAAAAAATTGAAAATCCGTCTATAGCCGATTTGCCCGTCTAGAAGGCGCCTAGGCCGCCTAAGCCTGCCTAAGTCCGCCTAAACGTTGCGTAGAAGCAGAAACAATTTTTTGCACTGATTTTACCAAAATCGAGTCGATCGGCGGCCGCTCAAACGGCTTGTTAGACGATTTTTATATCCATGACAATAATAACACAAATCTCTTCAAATTATAGAAAAACTTGATGATTATATTTGAAACACATTATAAACGTGAAATTGCCCTTTGAAAACTTGCGTAAACTAGCATTAACATTCCCTGATTTCATCTAAATTTTTTATTATTCTTGATCACAATAAATTTCACAAAAAATAGCTATAACCATGAATTGGTAATGGAGCACATGGTTTCGTAACAAAGTAAGTCTGGTAATAGTGGTACTAGGGGTGGCCAAACGGTTCGACCCGTTTCATGGTCTACTGCTATCTGGTTGGTAGGAATTAGGGTTTTTAATTTTCTCCCCCTTTCTCCTTTTGATTTTGTTATAATATCAGGAAAACATTGTTTTATTCAAGATATTGGAACTTTGTCTTTCCATAATTTCCAAGATATGAATTGATATGGTATGTACCCTTATCCACACTTGAATTGGATTTTAACAGAGGCCTGGTTAGATTGAATCTGGGTATAATAATCATAGAATTCAAGATTAAGGTCTATCTGATTAAATTAAAGAATTTGCGGTATCATATACTGTTTGGGTATAATCGTTTGATTGGTTGCTCTTTCCTTTACAAAGTAAATTGGTGGTCAATTTAGGGTTAGGGTTAGGGTTGGATCTGCTGAATTGGCGCTTGCTTCAGAAGGTATGTTTGTGTGTTAATTTTCACATGATTGTTCACGATTTATTTTCTGGGAATTTTTCTGTACCTGACTTTTTTTTTAAAAAAAATTCTGGAAAATCTGGGTGTAGTGTTTGTTTCTCTGAGCAAGCTCTAGATCATAACGTCGAGCCAAATTAGGTAAGTGCTAAATATTTCATGTTTAGATCTAAATTTCCAGTTGTGATCTGTGCCTTTTTTGGTCATCAGCATATTATTATTAATTTAACATCAAAATCTCAATGTCTTATCCTCTGTTTTATTGGGATGAATTGTGAATTTGATGGATTGTTGGGTATATTCTGGAAAATTGTTTTTGCTGCTGAAATATTAATAATTAAAATTTATATTAAAATTTGTTATAATTTCAGATATTTCTACTGTAGATAGTTTATTATTGGGGTAGCATCAACATGCACTGTTATTTAATCTAACTTAACTTTTAGCAGTGATAATGGGCACGGAGCTTGTTGGACCTTGTATGAAAGAAGATAGCATGGAGATGTCCTCAATTCCTCCTGGTTTTGAGTCATTTGTGCCCTTTTCTGTAAAAAATGCAGAGAATCATCTAGTTTGTAGTTACTCAAACTCCGCTAATCCTGTTGCACAACAAATAAAATTGGAAACCGAGCCTGATTGTAATGATGATTCCAAAACAGCTAAGACTCCCAGGCGAAGATCTGGGGTAAAGTATAACCAGCTCGATAACAGTTCCGACGATGAATGCGAGCCTGAGCAGGTTGTTAGAAGTCTAGTTTATGTGTATGTGTTCATTTATCTCTCCCTGTAGATGAATTTATGATTTGAATCATTATTTCTTGTACTTTGTACATTTGCAGCAGCACATGTTTCTGATGGACCAGCTCCCAAAAGGGGTTATTCGTGGGTGTGAAGCTTGCAAGAACTGCCAAAAGGCAAGTTTCTCAAAACTACTCGTCTTATTTACTAGGAATCTAAATGCATGTACTTATTTGGTTGACTATTACCCTCATTTCATTACAACTTTTTGTTTATGACATTGAGGAACAGGTAACTGCAAAATGGCATCCAGAAGAAGCTCGCAGGCCTGACCTTGAGGATGCTCCTGTGTTTTATCCTTCCGAAGAGGTCTTTATTATTCCTCCATCCATTTTTTTGTTGATTTTGATATTTGTGTTGGGGCACAGTTTGATTTTAGTTTCTAAAATTTATTATATTAATGTTAGTTTCATGGATTATCTCTAAAAAACAGGAGTTTGAAGATACCTTAAACTACATCTCTGGTATACGTGCAAAAGCAGAAATGTATGGGATTTGCCGCATAGTACCACCTCCTTCATGGAAACCTCCTTGCCCTTTAAGGGAGAAGAACATTTGGGAGAGCTCAAAGTTTGCCACTCGTATCCAGCGGATTGACAAACTTCAAAATCGGTATTCAAGTAGAAAGATTTTGCAAGTCAATCATAACAAGAAGAGAAAAAAAAGAAGATGCATGAAAAACGGAGTTGATAATGAAAATAGTAATGAGGAAATCAAAGTTCCAGGTGAATTTGGACTGTATGAGACATTTGGCTTTGAACCTGGTTCAGAGTTTACTTTGGATGCATTTCAGAAATATGCTGATGATTTCAAGGCCCAGTATTTTCGAAAAAATAGTAACAGTTTAGACCCTATGCTCGAGGAGCAGTGGCAGCCTTCTGTAGAAAATATTGAGGGAGAATATTGGCGAATGGTGGAGAAACCAACAGAACAAATTGAGGTAATATGATAGCATTCATCACTTATTGATCTTATAGTTTTAAAATGGATTTATTTCTGCTTTCTAAGTTTAATTTTTGCTTTCTTTTTAGGTGCTCTATGGGGCTGATCTGGAAACAGGAGTATTTGGCAGTGGCTTTCCTAAAAATGCTCAGCAAATTCCTTCAGCTTCTGACGCCAAGTATATTAACTCAGGATGGAATTTAAATAACATCTCCAGACTTCCTGGTTCTGTTCTGTCGTTTGAAAGCAGTGATATATCTGGTGTTGTAATTCCTTGGCTATACTTAGGAATGTGCTTTTCTTCGTTTTGTTGGGTAAGAACTGCATCCTCCTTATTAACCTGGATTATATGGTGTTAGATAGCTGTGCCACATAATATTACCAATATGGAACACAACTATAAGCTTCTCTTCAGTTATGCTTCTACGTTCTGGACCACCGTGCAACTCAAGTAAATTTTACACGGTATTAGTTGTTTTCACATTATAGTATTAGTTGGTCAGTATTAGTTGTTTTCACTGAAAAGTATTATTTGTGTACAGTTGCACTGTTCACCTGGTCTACAAGAGATGTACTCATGTGTGTGTATATATATGTTTACAATTTGGAGTGATAGTAATTTATCTTTTGGTTCTTTTTCATTGCTCATATATTGTTAATTTGTAACAGCATGTTGAGGATCATCACTTGTATTCATTGAATTACATGCATTGGGGAGATCCAAAAATGTGGTATGGGGTTCCAGGATCAGATGCCATGAAACTTGAGGCAGCCATGAGGAAACATTTGCCTGACCTCTTTGATGAACAGCCTGACTTGCTTCACAAGCTGGTACATTGTCTTTGCTTTGTAAGATCATTAAACGAGAACTGAGCAATACGATATAATCTGAGCCACGACTCTTGAATTTTATTTTTATGTAGACACAATTCTGAAGGTGCTGCATTCGTTCATATGTCTAGAGAATGTTCTAACTTCCTTGAGAATCATACCTCCATTTGCTATATCATTTAATGTTGTTATGTCAGTTTGACAAAATATGAGCAATTCAACTTTACTTTGTATGGAGTTTCTAATGCTCATGTATAGAAGTCATGACATATGTTACTATTTTGTTTATGACTGGCTTTTATCCTTTGTCAAAACTTTCTTGTTTCAATAGTTAAAGAAATTTTTGGTGGTATAAAGCTTGATGAAGAAAGGAGAAACTGAACATGACTTACCAAAGACACTAGTAAACTAAGTGTTGTCCACATCGTATGCCATTGTGTCATTGCCCTTTGTATTTCGATCAATAATACATCCCATGATTTTTAGAGTGTATTTTTTTTGGCGGTTGGGGGTAACCAAATTTTTTGTTGTTGGATCAAGCCTCGCTCCTATGCAACGAACTAAATTGAAAACAGGGTTCCTGATATTATAATTTATAAATGTTTCCCATTCTGTTGGAGAAAGTGCGAATCCAATTGTTAGGAGAGTATTATTGATCCAGTTATTTGTAATCAGTTTATACCCATATATAATCGGACTACATTTTCAAAACTTATCATCATTAGAGAGATTGATGTTTCTGTTCAAGGTCAAGCCTTATTTATTCAATATTAATAAATCACTAGGTAATTTTGAGCACTACTACTGAACATGGTTCAACTTAATATTTTATCAACTCCCATTCTCTTAATCCACTGATAACAGTGTTCATGTAATAACATACACATAAAGGTCTTCTCTCATTTTAGTGAAAGCATGAGATAAACCTAAACAATAAGACCTATTGTTCAAGTTTCTCCAGTTGCACTTTATTTTAGAGATCAGTTAGGGAGGATGAGTGGATACTTGCTATTTAGCCCATGCATTCTTGACTAATTTGATGCAGAATTTTGAAATTCCAATCCATATCTTAAAAATTTTGCAGGTTACTCAACTTTCCCCATCAATCCTAAAATCAGAGGGAGTGCCCGTTTATCGGTGTGTTCAGAATCCTGGAGAGTTTGTTTTGACTCTTCCTCGAGCATATCATGCTGGATTCAACTGTGGTTTTAATTGTGCTGAAGCAGTTAATGTAGCTCCTGTTGACTGGTTGCCACATGGACATAATGCTATTGAGCTCTATCGTCAGCAAGCACGAAAAACATCCATTTCACATGATAAGCTATTGCTTGGTGCTGCTAGAGAAGCTGTGAAAGCAAACTGGGAATATAATTTGCTGAGAAAATCTGACTCAAATAATTTAAGATGGAAGGATGTTTGTGGAAAGGATGGGGTCTTATCAAAAACCCTCAAGGTATGTGTGCTCTTCATATGCATGCTTGGTGGTGAAAATGTGAAGTTTCTCATGGGTTGCACCCGTGAATCTGGAAAATACAAGGTTAACAAGGAAATTGTATTTCCAATTATTTTCTAAATAGTTTGTCTCTGTAAAATTGCGAGAAGTGGCATCAAGTTTAACCATAATGCATTTGAACCTTGTTCCTTTATTTGGGATATCATCAGTATCAGATATTATGATAGATAAGCTTATAAAGCTATCCTAGAGGTTGTCCTATTTATGAAAAATAAACCCTCTGTTTTGAAATTACAATTATCCCCTTGAAGTATTACAAGTTGAGAATTTGTTTAGTTCTACAAGTCCCCTTAAATTAATAATGCAATTGGCTAAATAGGAACAAATATCAATATGATATTCACATTACAAACCTTAAAAAGATTTAGTTTATGTACTTTTATCCTATCAAGTAGTAACTGAAAATATCCGTGCTATTTTGTGGCTAGGCTCGTGTGGAGTTGGAGCGGTCTTGGAGGGAGTACCTTTGTAAATCCTCACAGTCACAGGCATTAAAGATGGAGATCACTTTTGATGCCAATAGTGAGAGGGAATGTAGTGAATGCTTTTTCGATCTGCATCTATCTGCTGCAGGTTGCCACCACTGTTCACCGAATAAATATGCATGCTTAAACCATGCAAAACAGCTGTGCTCCTGTTCTTGGGGGGCTAAATTTTTCCTCTTTCGTTATGATATAAATGAATTGAACATTTTGGTCGAAGCTTTGGAGGGTAAATTAAGTGCAGTATATCGATGGGCAAGGCTTGATCTGGGACTTGCTCTGAGTTCTTACGTCTCTAAAGACAAAAAGGAAAATGGAGTGCACACTGGTAAATTGGCTTCGAAAGGGACGAGCCCTGTACACACAGTCGTTTGTTCAAAAGAGCAGAAAGGGAAAGCAGATGGGGGGTTTCTGAATCCTACAAGGCACGTTGGAAGTACAAGCTTGCCTCAGAATTTGAAGGCACCCCTTGTGATATTAGCTCTAGAAAACATAAAGCCATCTTCAAACTTATCTCCTCAGAAAAACGAGACAGCAAAACATTGTTCGCCATCCAAAAAAGAAAACCGTTTACAGTCAAGATATAGGGTTTCACCGGGTAAGCTTCCCCAATTCAAAACCTCTACGGAAAATTTAGCTTCGGAAAATGAAAGGATTCAATCATCATTACCTGATAACAAAGATGTTGTAGTCCTCAGTGATGATGAATCAGATAGGCCCGTTAAAGAAACTAACAAACATACAGGGGGTACACTTTGCCCCGAAAATATGGGTAGTTCTGTTGTAAAGTGTTCTAGTTCAGAGAGCATAAAAATCGAAGATCATGCAGATTGTGGTAGAGAGAATCCACAGGAGGCTTCTAACTGTGATAAGGCCAATGCAGATGAGACCCACAGGCCACAACAAATTGATGAAGAAAAACCGTGCAATGGAGATAGTCATAAAAACGTGGAGTTGGATGTTGATTCAAGATCGACGGAAAACGTACAAAGTGTATCATGCAATCCATCTCCCTCCCAGAATGTTGTTGATAGATACTACCGCCAGAAGAGACCTCGTATTGCGAAAGTAGTTAGGAGAATTAATTGCAACGTTGAACCTCTAGACTTTGGTTCGGTGCGTGGTGGAAAGTTATGGTGTGATAGTCGAGCTATTTACCCCAAGGGTATGAATTATGGATATCATCTATGGAACTTAGAGCCTGTTTGACTGAACTTATAAGCTCCTTTAAACAGCTTATAAGCTGTTTAAAGGTGCTTATAAGCACTCTTGAAGTGTATGTTAAAAATGATGTTTAACAGCTCATAAGATCTTAAAATAAGCTGTTGATTTGTGAACATCTTTTATTTGATTGTGTAGTTGAGTTTTTCTTTTTTTCTTTCCCTGCAGGGTTTAGGAGTAGAGTCCGGTACATAGATGTTGTAGAACCATCTAATATGTGCTATTACATCTCTGAAATTATGGAATCTGGACGGGACGGACCGCTTTTTATGGTAAGGAGTTCTTTTTATATATCTTGCTTGCATGATGCTAATCATTTCAGCCTGATATTAAGATATACTATTATCTAGATTTTAACAGTGCAAATTCCTACATGATGCTCAATCTCCTATCCTTAATCTATTACATTTAAGTAATTTTAGTCATTTAATGGTCTTATAGGTTTCGGTGGAGCATTGTCCTAGTGAAGTCTTTGTTCATGTGTCAGCTGGTAGATGCTGGGAAATGGTTAGAGACAGAGTGAATCAGGAGATTGCAAAGCAACATAAGTTGGGTAAAGCAAACCTTCCTCCTTTGCAGCCACCGGGGAGTCTAGATGGAATGGAAATGTTTGGCTTTTCTTCTCCGGCCATTGTGCAGGCAAGCCCTTATCCTGCCCATGCTTTATTACTTTACTGTCTTTTAATCACCCCCTTCCCCAATTAACTTGATTTTAATTAGTCTATACTTTCTGAACCTATATAATATCAACTACTCCATTAAAAAAGCAGAGCTTCATTGGCTCAAATTAAGATGAGAGGAGGAAGACCTAATGCATCAAAAGGTCCCTAAACTATCCCTTTAAGTATCGAAAATTTATTTTATGAGGTCCCTTGAGACGAAAATTGACAAAATTTCTTGATTCACCTTAATGGTCCCATTAAATAATGTACATGTTAGTTTTATACTATTTTAAATTATATACAAAAGTATTATTCTTCAGATATTTTAGGTATCATAACTTGAAGTATTGAAGTTAAAAAGACTTTCATAAAACACATCTGAACATTAATAAAATTAACGTACATATTATTTAATGAACCATTATGATAAAGTGAAAAATCCCTTCACTTTTCGTCTCGAGGGAGCTCGTGATATAATTTTTTTAAAGACCTATCAAAACAAAAGTTGATAGTTCAGAGACGATTGATGCATTATGCCAACAGGTTGTTAATAAAGATTGGTAAACATGTGTCTTGAGTGATCGCAATAGTGAGATTAATATGATCCATATAACCAACCATACCATACATAGTGGATTAAAGGTTTAGTTTGTATTGATGTATCAGTATCTGCTTAACAATTACATATACGCTTGTATTCTGCCATTCGGTCCACAGGAAATCCAGGCTCTGGACACGAATCGTATTTGTTCAGAATACTGGAAATCACGGCCACTGATGCAGATTCCTCAGCAATCTCAATGCGTAAACTCCAACGTGAAGGCTGAGCCCACAGATGAAGATGGAAACTGTGATAGTCCAGAAAAAATACTGAATGGCCTTCTCAACAAGGCAAATACACAGCAACTTCAAACCTTGTACAGTCTTATACAAAATGACAATCTCTCTGATGGTCAGAGCTTATTGACTCAGCTTCTCAACGAGGCCATTCAGAAACACCCCACGTAAAACTCCCTGTTGCAAGTTTAACAAGTCGTATAATCTTTTTGTCTTTTTGTAAAAGATGAGCTCCATTTTAGGTACTTGTAACTTGTATAAGTCTGTTTTTCTCCTTCTCGATGAATCCATTTTTTGCTTATAGGCCAAGAGCAGGATTTGGCAGGCGAATATTTGTTTAAATAATTAACTTCCGATTTATTCCTGTGGCAATAATAGAAGTTCCATTCTTTCTGCTTTGTGTGTGAATTTATCCTTCTTTGTAGACGCTCACCAGATTTTTGTAAGATAATTGCATTGATTTAGAGTGAGATACCTAATTGAAAAGACGTTTTACCTTATTTTTTCTTTTTCTTTCATGGATTTCTGTCTTATGGTCCTATCATATTAGCCATCTGTGTGTTTGTGCGTGAGAGAGAAATATTTGTAATTAGATGGAAATTTTGATTTCACAAAAGTTGGAATTTTTGGATTTTTTTTTTTTACAAATGGTTATGTAACTTTATCCGAATTTATAAATAGTTTTATAAATTTTTATTTTATTAATTTTAGTCATTTTCACAGTAAAATTTTAAATTTTGATAGGAAAATAATTGAAAATATATTGCAGCGTATAAAATGAAATGAAAAAGATATTGAAATGGCGAGTTCAGTGGGGGGAAGATAATAATATAAGTTTCGACCCTCGTATTAACGTAGATCACTTAAAATTAGCCACGAGAATGAATGAAACTTGTGATTTTGAAATCATGAGTGAAACTTGTTAAAGAGTGTGACTTATATTACTAAAGAGTGTGATTTTTTATTATAAAGACTGTGACTTTTTATTATAAAGGGTATTACTTATAAAAGTGAAGAGTGCAACTTATATTATAGCAAAAAGTATCATAGTGATAACTGAAGGGTGTGATTTATATGACTAGGGATGACAATGGGTCGGGGCAGGGCGGGTACCTAACTACCCAAGCCCGCCCCGCGCATATACCCAGTGGGCCCAGTCTGCCCCACGGCCCACTGTGGGTCAGAGTTTTAAGACCCAAGCTCGGCCTGCGCGGGCCAGGTCCGGTCCGCCCTGCCCCATTTTTGACCCATCCTGCTACATTTTTTTTATTAAATAAAGCTGAAATTCAATTTTCATCTATAAAAATATTATCACATTTAGTATAATACAATAACATAATTGAAATTAAGATGGATATAAATTAAATTACCAAATTCACCATAATTTAATGAGAGGTCCAAAAATTAGAAATTCACAATGAAATTAGAAATTACAAATTCACCAAATCATCAAATTCACCCCACTTTCATGTCCAAAATTAACAAAAAAGGCTTTCACGAGCCAAAAGAAAACCGTGTGATAACTGATGAAATTGGGAATTAGGGTTAGGAGGAAAGAATAAAAAAATGTGTGATAACTTATGAAATACTACATATTTTTATTATTATTACTATTATATTATACATATAAATATTTATTTTTATAAAGAGTGCGGGGCGGACCGGGCCTGACCTGGCCCAACCGGGTGGAGCAGGGCGGGTCGACTTTGGGGCGGGGCGTTTTGTCATCCCTATATATGACTAAAGGGTGTGACTTATATTACTAAAGATTATGCCTGTAAAAAAATAATCACTTTCATGGTGAACAAGTTTCACAGCATACCAACTCAATTGGTTGAGGTTTTTTTTCCTTGATGAGAAACAGTTCAAATAAAAGTGGTGGCGACCGTCGACACGACCAGAATAAAAAGTTAAGTCAATTTTTTCGATCAAATTTTCAATTTTCAATTTTCCTGCAAAAATGATTGAAATTGAAAAATTAAAAGGATCAAAATTAATAAAGTAAAAATTTATAAAACATGTCAATTTTTCCGATCAAATTTTCACTTTTCTTGTAAAAAGAATTGAAATTGAAACTAAAAAGATCAAAATTAATAAAGTAAAAAATTATAGGATAATTTGTGAATACAGGTAAAATTACATGATGATTTTTCCTCGAGCTTTTGTTATCACACGAGTTCAAACTTCAGTAATATTTAGGGGGTGTTTTGAAACACTTAAAATAACTTTTAGAAGCACTTATATTCAAAGTTCTTTCTCACAACTTTTGAAAATAAGTGTTTCTGAAAGCTGTTTTAAGTGTTTTAAAACACACCCTTAATGCAAAATTATGGCCCACCATTTCCATTTAGAAAGCTAGCTTCTTTTATTACGAAATATGGTAGATACAGGAAAGGTGCATCTATTATAGACTATGTTTTAAAAGCTGGAACCGGAAGTTGAGCCGGACGACCCCCAAAAAAGGCTGGATCGGGGTTGGATTGGTTGGGTCGAATTAAGCCGGGATCGGGGTCGGATTGGTTGGGTCGAATTAAGCTGGATTGAGCCGGCGTAACATCATAATAAATATTATATATATATAGTATGCATAATTTAAAAAAAAATCAAAATATAGAGTACGATAAGTGAATATAAAGCATCTAAAATCACTTCAATTTCAAACTCATAATATAATAATTGTGTTATATCAATTAATTGAAGGAATATGAACCTAAAAAGGGGAATCAATATCCATAATTCTTGCAAGAAATTCTTAAGCATCTTCTTGATCTCTATTATTATATTCTACTTTATCCATAACTCATCATCAATTTTAAACACATAACATAACTAGCTCAATTAAACCATGTGATTCAAATTCTAATTATTAAAACCTTCATAATACACTGCCCTCCAAGAATACACTGCAAATGAAGAACCTTAAACCAAAAATACAGGGGAATTAGGAGTGGATGGTGAACCTTAAACCGGTGACTAAAAGTTTGGCATGAATACACTGCCCTTCAAGGCAAAAATTCATAAACCGAAGTGGATGGTGAACCAAAAATACATGACTCACCAGTGATTAGGATTTAGGGGTGGATGGTGAAAACCGGTGAAAACAGGTGTGGTGGACGAGCGCGGGCGAGCGGCGATCAGGCTGCGAGCGCGGGCAATCGATCTCCTCAATTTAAAATCGACATTGAAGCGGCTGTGTTGTTTCTAATTAGGGCTTTCTGAAAGTTTCCAGCCTTTTTCGATTTTTCCCTTCATTTTTTAGTCAAAATTTCCTCTTTTTTTTTTTTTTGGTTTTTTTCACTGGTTCCCAGTTTTCACCTGGTTTTTCCGGTTTTTGGAAGGGCGGTTCAATAGCGGTTCTCTACACCTCTATTGAGCCCGCTAGATGGCAGTTCTCCGGCCGGACCCAAATTTTAAAACACAGATCATAGGTTCACATATGTAGACTTTTTCTATTAAGTACTTAACTATGCCTTATGTCTTACTTCTATTTAACTATGACGGCGTTTGCAATTGTTCTTTAAAGTAATTTTCAACTTTTACTAAATTTTTTTTTATAGGGGGGTGCCTTTCCAACTCCTGCTTGAAAAAGAATTACTCCCAGAGCTTTGATATACTACGAGACACATAAAGAGAGGTAGATGCATATAGGATAATTCCCCCAGTTTGGGAGTTCCATATCTATTTTATTTCATCACAATCTTGAAAATGATAATCACACACCAATTCAAACATTCATTGAAACCTAGGTGAAATTATGTCCTTATAATCAGAATCTTCAGTTGCCACCATTTTTAACTGGAAAGCCTGTGACAATTTTCTGCAAGAATAATAAATAGCAGAACATGATCAACAGAAGTTCCAGCTTCAATCCAATAATCACACATTCAACACCAAAACGCTACCTGAATGCAAGAAAGTGTGTACTGCACGTCGCTTTCCGAGATCTGATGATGGATCACAAGCCTAAGTCTGAAAATACAACATTTATCAGTGAAAAGTCGTTTCGATTTCAATATACCATGTTAATCACGTTCTCTCTTTGCAGCATTTTTATCGGAGCATAGACATGGTAAATTTTAATGCAGTCGAATATCCTACTCCCTCCGTTCCTAATTAGGTGGCTGATTTTATCCATTCACACAAACCAGTTTTATTAATTAGAATATCAAAAGACTAGTATACCATTAATTTAAGGTTTAGTAGAGTCTTGAACATATAAAAGGTTTGTTAATGTAGGCCAATATAAGGAATTACTAAGCTTATAATTACGAGAAGATGGGCTAGTATTTATAAGGGGTACTGGTGGAAATATAGGATTTCTTCTATTGATATTAGCAAAGTGACAAATAATTAGAAAACCATTTTGGATGAAATCAGACAGATAATTAGGAACGAAGAGAGTATTAGACAGGGAGGAGTTAGTAAACTTAACTGGTGCCAAATATGACTGACATTCACAACTCATCGAAAACATATACTCCTATATTAAAAGAGACATAATTTTTTTGTATCTCTTAGGATGAAGTCACTCACTAGCATATCATCGTCATTTAATAACGTACAACTCCAAGCAGAAGATTTAACACATTAGCTAAATATGGCACATAAAGTTTAATAAATAATTAAAGAAAAACATACTTGTTTGGACCTTCCACCATTGCCAGTATACCATGAGCTTCAAGCTTTTTAAGTAGTTCGGCTTCAGTTATACCCGAGCCCTCTAAAATGTCGAAATAGACCTGATACCATAAGGACCAACAAATGAGATTTTTATCCTCTAAGAATTTGATATTACAGTTTGCAATGAAAACTATAAAGTTAATATGCTAAAACACAAAACTCGTTTAACTTTTCCATAATGATTTAATAGTAACAAAACTTACAATATTGGTCTCCACAGAATGCAGATCAACACTCAATCCTTTGATATTGTTAAGCCCAACTGAGAGAAAATGGGAACTATGTTACAGAACTAAAAGGTCACATTATACATTCGGAGTTGCATATAATGGGAAGAAGAGTACCTGCCAAAGTCCTAGCCTTCTTGTGGTCGCTTTCAAGCTTATCGACATTTTCTTCCAATGCGACTAAAGCAGCAGCACAGAGGATACCAACCTGTCTCATACCACCACCTAATGTCTTCCTAAGAATCTTTGCCTTTTTATACAGAATCAAATACAACGAGGTTGGTGGCAAGTTATAGCACAAACAGAATTGTGAAATGTGAGAAATCACGTTGATGATAGCGTACCTTGGAAATGAAGGCTTTGGGACCGGCAATAATAGTTCCAGCAGGAGCACCAAGCCCTTTCGATAGGCAAGCCTACAATGAATCAACACGTATAAAATAAAAAATTCCTTTATAAGATTTTGAGAATAATTCTTAAGGGAGATGGAAAGATTATATTGAACCTACAGTTACAGTATCAGCAGCCTGAACAAGCCTATGCACAGGTACTCCAAGAGCCTGTAAAACAAGATGTATCTGATTATTAGCAACATTAAAATGAGGATATAAATTAAAAATATTTTTAGTTGCTACGCTAAATCTTTTCCTATTTAGTGAAAATTCTTTGATCCCAGGACCATGGCAAATTCTCGTGGTCCTATCTGATTGTGTATGGGCTAGTGTTTAGAAGTTCATCTACTACAAAAGGTTCCTACAAATAAAGCTGTGAAGATACAAGTGCAACAAACACACTAGTAAGTCAAAGCAATAAGAATCTTGGGTATAAAAACTTGTGAATCTCTTCTTGATTCTATGTTTTGTTTCTGACTTGTTTGCTTGGAGTTCTTCCATATTGGTCATATGAGATTTAAACCTTGGTTTCATCATGAGAGTAAGCACAACACAAAGTAATATATACTACCACGAAGTCATACTTTTCAAGAAGGGACAAATATCTTCTTTGGACATAAATGTCAAATGTGCTATATTTTTTTATATGGTCATGTTAATTTATCCCTAAAAATTGAGTTTTTCCTCTTACCCAATTATATTGCAAAAACCAAATTCTTATTTAAAATACTTAAAATGTTTATTTATTTTGCATTTCTCTGAGATGTGTTTATATGGATGCATGTATCATTCACTACGAGAAATGAAGTTGTAAGCACGCTGAATTTATAGCGTCGCAAATTTAGAGTTAGGCCTTACAAGAATGTTATAGATACTATGGAAAGAAGTGACGCACCACAGATGCGTTGAAGATACGAGCCCCGTCAATGTGAAGCTTCAATCCATATTTCTTCGCTAGCTCCCCAACTTGGTCTGTATATTCTGCAGAGAGACATCTACCACCAGAGCTGCATCAACAAGAATTTTATCATTAGGGGCACAATTAAGAGTATAAAAAGCCAACTTCTAAACCTGAAGAAGAATTAACTAGCTCCGTATATGCTGTATAGAGAGGGAAGGTATCAGCTCTATTAATGAACAGTAAAAAGAATTAGCCTTATTTCAAAATTATATGCCATTCAGAAGTTGCTGGCTCTTATGCATATTGAAGCACATAATAAATGCTTTATCTCCCTCCAACTTCAAAATTGTCATCTGAGTTACTACAACATCCAGTCGTGACCTTTTCTAACTCTTTCAGAAGTTGAAGTAATCATGCAAAGTACACGTATTTTATTAACATTAGTCAAGCCTAATGAACAGGAATAATATTCTGTGCTATAAGAGTTAGTTAAAAATCTTGCCCAAGATATCAAGTCAATTTTCTCTATTTAATTTGCCATCTCATTCAATCAGTGGCTAACACATTGGATATGTTCTGACAAAGGAGTGTCTCTTTCTCTAGTATAAAAGAAAGAGTCTCAACCAATGAACACAAAAGAAAAGGTATTTAGACCCACCACTTAGTTAAAATGCTACTTATAAAGACAAATGAATTCAGAGGATTTTCAAGGTACTGCACAAATGTAACATGTGACTTTCCTCTTCCATGTATCTATCATAAAGATACAGAGCAACTCTCCCACGGTAAATTCTAGTTATCCTATTTGACATCAGAGATAAATCAGGAAACCAAATTTACAGTTCAATTTATAAGCATATTTCTATTTCTTTAGCCAACAGATATATTCTGAAACTACTTTCATATGCATGTTTTCAATGAAATCGTCTACTTAACTGATGTCAGGTCAGTATAAATGTCCTTCAAATGTTATCAGGATGTACCTAGGATCCAAGGTAGAAGGGGTTGGGCCAACACTTAAGAGACACATAAAAGAAGAATGACTTACATCATAAAAATAAATCAGTAAGTGAAGTACGCCATATTTAGTAAATAAAAATCACATTATATTGAAAAGCTTAAACTTACTGTGCATGTGAATTTTCCAAGCAGATCAACCTTGTAGTTGGAAAACATATTTCAAAGCTGGGATCCCTAATCGCTTCTTCAATTAGTTTAATATCCATCGTTCCATCTTCATTGTTCTTCACGGTCCTTGGATGAACACCTCCAATCGTAGAAATGCCTCCATTTTCATATATATGGATATGGGAAGAGTCTCCGAGAATAACTTCACTTCCCCTGATCTGGCAGTGAGTGAGCACACAGATTAGATTAGCCATTGTACCTGAAGGTACAAACAATGCTGCTTCCTTTCCCATGATTTTTGCCATCTCCTTTTCGAGACGAGCAGCAGTTGGATCGTAACCCAGAACATCATCATCAACTTCAGCGTTCGCCATCGCAACACGCATGCTTTCAGTTGGTTTGGTGACTGTATCAGATCGAAGGTCGACTCTTCTCGCAACCATTGTCACTAACTAATAGAATTATAGAAAGAATGAAATTTAGCAGACTTAAAAAACCAGAGAATGTCTTTGCACTTAACACCAGAATACTCCAACTAGAATTTCGTGTAAAAACCACACAACAGATTTAATCAAACTAAATAGGCACCCCTATTGATAATAAGATCTCACAAGAGAACAAATTATGATAACCAAGATAGAAAGAAATGCTTGTCCTCAAAAATATATTGGTGATGAAAATGTATTTTTTTTTCCTTCCTATAAATCTAATTCCAGTTAAAAAAATGAACAAGAGACATAGAAAAGGAGAGAGGTGTTGCAGCAATCTATAAACCAGCAGTTCCTTCAGCCTCCAAGTAATCTAAAAATTTCTCAAACGATTACTGAATTTATTTCTGATTTAAAATTGAAAAGAACAAAAAATCTTAGAATATTCACCACAAGATTCTTGATTTACCAATAATAAAACAATCCTCTCAGCAGCACACGAGTTTTTTCTACAATAAATCATGTAAAAAAAGGCCCAACTAATGATTAAATAATCACTACAACTCCACACCACCTCTCAAATCGTTGAGCATTCCACTTTTCTGAATTTGGGGAAAAAAAATTACTCATCACATGTAATATATCACACACACAAATACACGCACACACTGAGACACGCTTCCGAACAGGTATCCACAAAAATCCAAAGCCGAAAGACGGTGAATGTTTCCCCACCACCCTTGCCCCCACCACCACAACTAAAATAAGTGGATTTTTTTGCTTTTTGGAGTAAAAATCAGTGTAATGAAATAGCTTAGAAAGAAAAGAAAAAAAAGCATTAAAGCGACTAATCGAAATAACAGGAAAAAATTCACACCAAAAACTTTTGGCATCCAGAACAATGTCCAAAATTCCTGTAAATCAATCAGTACATGCATGATGAAAAATCACGGGAGCTTAAAACGACAAAAGCGAAATAACCGGACAATTCACAGAAAAATTAAAAAATTCAGTTCGATTAACGCACTCCGAATTTCTACCTTCAATTTTCCCAAATGTCTTCACTGATCGATTGCTGCTCTGTTCCTCCTTCTCGCTGCCGCCGTCACTGTGTACCAGTGTTGCGAGAGCGAAATTTGCGATTGCGATTGTGTTTTCAAATGAGAAATGAAAGATTTTGTGCTAATTACAAGGAAATTTGTTTCGATTTTGATTTTGAAAGCTCAGGTTTGCATGAACTATTTCTTAGCTGGAAAGGTCAGATAAAAGGGTGAGGAGGCTGTGGGGTTTTATAGAGTATAAACAAAATACATTTTTGAAAAATGAAAAATCAAAATAAATTACGTGCAGCAAATGCTATTGTAACAATCTTACGCACTACTATTACACAATGTAATTATAAGTAGTACTCTTTTCCCTTTTTATTTGAAAACTTACTATTTACATAAGTTTTAAAATAAATATTATTACCTCCGTCCCAAGATAACGTGCACGCTAATTTTATTATCGAGTTTTTGGCGAATTGTTTATTAGTATTTAAAATGATAAAGTGACTTATAAGAAGGGGTATAAGAGATCTACCTCTCTTCTATTATATGAATCTTTAAAAAACACTTTATCATTTTAAATACTAATAAAAAATTCGCTCGCTAAAACACGTGAAAACAGTAAACGTGCACGTTATTATGGGACTGATGAAATATTTAATATTATTATAAGAAATAAAATTGTTTTTTGGGTTGGGGTTAAATGATAAAATAATGACATTTGTATTTGTTATTCAATTTTAGTGGGTAAAAAATAATGAAATAAGGTGTAATTTGAATGTCTGAGGAATATAAATAAAAATTAAAAAGTTATTTTATTATTATTTATAGAGTTATTTGATTAAATTTGGAACGGATCTTTTTAACAAATGTTCAAATAAAAATGACAGAATGAAATATTGTACTCCCTCTTTTTTAATAGATGTCATTTTGGAGTTTTTAAGACAAATTAAGGACATACTTTTTTTCTTTCAAAATTAACCTTAATTAATATTATTTAAATATTCTTAACAATAAATATTGTTGGTTGAAAAATTAAACACACAACACATTTATAGGAAATTTAAAATTTAAAATTACAATATTAAGGATAAATATAAAATAAAGGAGGATAAAATACCAAAACGACATTTATTTCATAAATAATTCAAAAAGCTAAAACGATATATAAACAAAAAAGGAGGGAGTATACTATAATAACAAATATTATTAAAAATATATTTGACTTACATTGTGCATTTAATGTATACAAGATTTTATTAAATTTTACAGTATTTTGGTGGTGTCTTTTTAAAAAAAAAAATTGTAGCATTTGAAATATTTTTGCAGCTTCTATTGAGCAATATCTTTGTTGGAATTTAAAAATTGGAAATAAGAGGACAAGGAAGGTCGATAGGTTTACATAGAGTATTTACACGAATAAGTGCAATTTTATTTTATTTGAGAGGGTCTAATAAGTGCAATATATTTACCTTACATATGCTGATATGCAGCATTTGTAGTCAAAGATTAATTAATTCGCTCCTTTATTTCGGGCATGATTTGAAATTCTAAAATGTTGCTTTCAGAACTACTTATTTTTAAAATTACTAAGAGTTCCACTACTCACACCCCAAAATTTTCTAAATTAGTGTTTTAAAATATCGGTTGAACCGGTCGAATCGTGAACCGCTCATGTCACCGGTTCAATTACTCCTTAAAAGCGGTTAATTCGATTTAATTATTTTTATTATTTATTAAATCACTTTTCTTGATTTTTTAATATTTTTTTCTAAATCTCTCTGTATAATGTTATTGTTTTTATCTCAATATCATTTTTTTCTCTCATAAATTCATTCACAAGTCATCAATTTCATTTAATCTCTTTACCGTCGTCACATATTGTGTAGAATTAATTCACAACGCCATAATCTCTGATCTCCAAACTCTATTGTATTTATTTTAATATAAGACTTATAAATTATAAATTAGTATAATTTTAATTTTTTATGAATAAATATTTATTTTTTAATGTAACATACAAAATATAAAAGAAATATGCATAAATCAATTTAGCGGTTGAACCGGCGGTTCAACCGGTCCAACCGGTTGGACCGGCAACCGATGGTCAGACCGATTTGGTCGCCGGTTCGGTTATGAAAACACTGCTTTAAAAACACTGTAAGCACATTAAATTTGCACCCAACTAAATGACGACACATGTACAAAAATTTATATTAATATCAAATAAAATTATTTATTTATTTATTGGGAAGTTACTAAATTAATTCTCCAAATTAAATAATTAAATAACTGATATTTAATATATACACGGTACAAGTCAGTCAAATTTTTTACGAGCACTTAAATACTCGTATGTGGTGAATCAGACTGATATTTGGTCATAAATAGAAGAGAATTAATGACGGGTCAATCAAATTAAATGATCTGCGTAAATTACGCCAATTAAATCTCTTCGGCCAACTAGAGGCCGCCACGTGGCACCTCAAGAAGGGAAGGTTTGTCACCCCTCACCCTATAAATAGGGGTCCAAACTCTTCATTTCAGACACCAACATCAGTATTCCAAACGAGCAAGACGAGAAGAGTCCAGATCTCCCTGCAACTATTCTTGAAGATTTGCAGCAACTTCAAAGGCGTTCTTCGTGCAAATCAAGCTAGAAACGACGTTCTATCAGAGATTAAGGCTTGAAGTCCCTCCGATCAGACGTTTCTTCAAAGGCAAACTTTGAAGATTTGAAGACGTTCTTCACTAGCTCCAAGGCGTTCTTCAAGAAATCGTCCAGAAACAACTCCAAATCCGAGATCAAGGTGATGAGCCCCTCCGATTCGGCATTTCTCCAAAGACGTTCTTCATTCACCCCTTGAAGATTCAAAGATCTTCATCAAACACTTGAAGACTCAAAGATCGTTCTTCATTAAATTCGAAGACGTTCATCCAGAAAATCTTCAAAGGCCACATTCGATCCAAACCAAGACATTTAGTCCTTGAATCGATGTTTCAAATCCCCCACTTTCAACTCCAGACAAGATTAAGGCGAAGACCGTTACAAAATCCGTCCGAGTCAAGGTCAAAGTCAAAGAAGAGAAGAATCAGAGGAATAAATTAGAGTTTGAACCCGCTAATATTCAACACTTCAATTCGAAGAAATATGTTGTAATCATTTTCCGTGTTTTATATTTTAATTCACGAGATTTGTACTTACAAATTTGGCACTCCCTGTGGGACTGCTCTACCTCTCATCTCTTCTCTTTCAAAGAAAAGCTTCAAGATCATCAACATGTCTTCTCGTAGGATCTTCTACATCAAGTTTGGTCCTTCAGACGGTGAAGAAATCAATGTTGTTACTCGAAGCATGTTTAGAAGATTGAGCTTTGGGACCTCTTCAGGAGCCAACCCTTCAAAGAGGAACCATCAGAACAGCGAGCCTCGTCCCAACCGATGACAAAGATGAAGACAACTCAAGGGACTCCACTCCTCGATCCTTGTCTAGATCTTCCTCAAATTCAAGCACAACTTCTGTTATGATGACGGGTGCTACTACTGTCGAAGAACAACTTGTCAACTTGACCAAGGTCATTGAAGGACTTGCAACGAAAGTCCAGAATCAGGATTCCCAGATAGCTCTCTTGATGAACAAGGGAAATGGTGGCGAGGCAAGCCACACAAAACAAAAGCAAGTTGATGAACAGGAAGATGCTGAAAATTCAACCAAACATCAAACTGGAGAATCTGACCGGACAGAGAAGGAAATGCTACTTTCTTCTGATGGAGGAATTGATATGCTCCAGCTCAAGGAGTTCATCTTGGGAACTGTAAAGGGAAGATACGACGAAGGTTCCAAGTCACCATTCTCCTACACCAAGCCATACACCAAGAAGATTGATAGCTTGAAGATGCCAATAGGATACCAACCTCCAAAGTTCCAACAGTTTGATGGTAAATGAAATCCGAAGCAGCACGTGGCTCACTTTGTTGAAACGTGCAACAATGTCGAGACTTATGGCGATCACTTGGAAACGCAGTTCGTGCGATCCTTGAAGGGGAATGCCTTTGACTGGTATATTGACTTGGAAGCTAACTCCATCGATAGTTGGGATCAAATGGAACAAGAATTCCTGAATTGCTTCTACAGCACAAGGAGAACGGTTAGCATGATTGAACTAACCAACACTCGTCAATGGAAAGAAGAGCCCGTGATCGATTACATTAATATATGGAGGAATCTGAGCTTGAACTGCAAAGATCGGCTATATGAAGTTTCTGCAATCGAAATGTGCATCCAAGACATGCAATGGGGTCTCCGCTACATTCTTCAAGGCATACGACCTAAGACCTTTGAAGAGTTAGCAACAAGAGCTCATGACATGGAGCTAAGCATGACAACAACTGGAGATGAAGGACCACCAGTTCGAGAATCTCGAGACAGGGGGCAAAATGGGTTAACTCTGAAAGATATGGAACCAAGACGATATCCATTCTTAGACTCCGACGTCTCTAGGACATTTGACGAATTGCTCGATGCAAAACTCATTGAGTTGCCGAAGATGAAACGACCAGAAGAATCTGGATGCACTAATAACGCAGAGTATTGCAAGTATCATCGGTTAGTAGGTCACTCAATTGAATATTGTTTTGTCTTCAAAGATAAAGTCATGCAGCTGGCCGAACAAGAAACAATAGTGCTAGAAGAAGAAACTGTCTAAAGTCTCTTAAAATCAAACCTCCTTGACAAGAGACTAAACTGTCTGAAATGCTCCTTGATACGAGTGAAAACTATCAAACAAATTCAAGTCAAAATTCTTCAAATCCAAATGCAAATGGAAGTTGAATGGTTCATTCACTCCAAGTCACAAAATGACTGTGAATAAATTTCATACTACATTCACTCCAAGTCGCAAAATGACTGTGAATAAATTTTCGTGCTTCATTCACTCTAAGTCCATAAACGACCGTGAACAAAGCACGAGGGGACATTTGTAAGCACATTAAATTTGCACCCAACTAAATGGCGACACGTGTAAAAAAATTTATATTAATATCAAATAAAATTATTTATTTATTTATTGAGAATTTACTAAATTAATTCTCCAAATTAAATAATTAAATAACTGATATTTAATATATACACGGTACAAGTCAGTCAATTTTTTTACGAGCACTTAAATACTCTTATTTGGCGAATCAGACTGATATTTGGTCATAAATAGAAGAGAATCAATGACGGATCAATCAAATTAAATGATCTGCGTAAATTACGTCAATTAAATCTCTTCGGCCAACAAGAGGTCGCCACGTGGCACTTCAAGAAGGGAAGGTTTGTCACCCCTCACCCTAAAAATAGGGGTCCAAACTCTTCATTTCAGACACCAACATCAGTATTCCAAATGAGCAAGACGAGAAGAGTCCAGATCTCCCTGCAACTATTCTTGAAGATTTGCAGCAACTTCAAAGGCGTTCTTCGTGCAAATCAAGCTAGAAACGACGCTCGATCATAGATTAAGGCTTGAAGTCCCTCCGATCAGACGTTTCTTCAAAGGCAAACTTTGAAGATTTGAAGACGTTCTTCACTAGCTCCAAGGCGTTCTTCAAGAAATCGTCCAGAAACGACTCCAAATCCGAGATCAAGGTGCTGAGCCCCTCCGATTCGGAGTTTCTCCAAAGATGTTCTTCATTCACCCCTTGAAGATTCAAAGATCTTCATCAAACACTTGAAGAGTCAAAGATCATTCTTCATTAAATTCGAAGACGTTCATCTAAAAAATCTTCAAATGCCACATTCGATCCAAACCAAGATATTCAGTCCTTGAATCGACGTTTCAAATCCCCCACTTTCAACTCCAGACAAGATTAAGGCGAGGACCGTTACAAAATCCGTCCGAGTCAAGGTCAAAGTCAAAGAAGAGAAGAATCAGAGGAATAAATTAGAGTTTGAACCCGCTAATATTCAACACTTCAATTCGAAGAAATATGTTGTAATCATTTTCCGTGTTTTATATTTTAATTCACGAGATTTGTACTTACAAATTTGGCACTCCCTGTGGGACTGCTCTACCTCTCATCTCTTCTCTTTCAAAGAAAAGCTTCAAGATCATCAACATGTCTTCTCGTAGGATCTTCTACATCAAGTTTGGTCCTTCAGACGGTGAAGAAATCAATGTTGTTACTCGAAGCATGTTTAGAAGATTGAGCTTTGGGACCTCTTCAGGAGCCAACCCTTCAGTAGGAACTACTGTAAACAGGCCTCGTCCAACTGATGACAGTGATGAAGACAACTCAAGGGACTCCACTCCTCGATCCTTGTCTAGATCTTCCTCAAATTCAAGCACAACTTCTGTTATGATGACGGGTGCTACTACTGTCGAAGAACAACTTGTCAACTTGACCAAGGTCATTGAAGGACTTGCAACGAAAGTCCAGAATCAGGATTCCCAGATAGCTCTCTTGATGAACAAGGGAAATGGTGGCGAGGCAAGCCACACAAAACAAAAGCAAGTTGATGAACAGGAAGATGCTGAAAATTCAACCAAACATCAAACTGGAGAATCTGACCGGACAGAGAAGGAAATGCTACTTTCTTCTGATGGAGGAATTGATATGCTCCAGCTCAAGGAGTTCATCTTGGGAACTGTAAAGGGAAGATACGACGAAGGTTCCAAGTCATCATTCTCCTACACCAAGCCATACACCAAGAAGATTGATAGCTTGAAGATGCCAATAGGATACCAACCTCCAAAGTTCCAACAGTTTGATGGTAAATGAAATCCGAAGCAGCACGTGGCTCACTTTGTTGAAACGTGCAACAATGTCGAGACTTATGGCGATCACTTGGAAACGCAGTTCGTGCGATCCTTGAAGGGGAATGCCTTTGACTGGTATATTGACTTGGAAGCTAACTCCATCGATAGTTGGGATCAAATGGAACAAGAATTCCTGAATTGCTTCTACAGCACAAGGAGAACGGTTAGCATGATTGAACTAGCCAACACTCGTCAATGGAAAGAAGAGCCCGTGATCGATTACATTAATAGATGGAGGAATCTGAGCTTGAACTGCAAAGATCGGCTATATGAAGTTTCTGCAATCGAAATGTGCATCCAAGACATGCAATGGGGTCTCCGCTACATTCTTCAAGGCATACGACCTAAGACCTTTGAAGAGTTAGCAACAAGAGCTCATGACATGGAGCTAAGCATGACAACAACTGGAGATGAAGGACCACCAGTTCGAGAATCTCGAGACAGGGGGCAAAATGGGTTAACTCTGAAAGATATGGAACCAAGACGATATCCATTCTTAGACTCCGACGTCTCTAGGACATTTGACGAATTGCTCGATGCAAAACTCATTGAGTTGCCGAAGATGAAACGACCAGAAGAATCTGGATGCACTAATAACGCAGAGTATTGCAAGTATCATCGGTTAGTAGGTCACTCAATTGAATATTGTTTTGTCTTCAAAGATAAAGTCATGCAGCTGGCCGAACAAGAAACAATAGTGCTAGAAGAAGAAACTGTCTAAAGTCTCTTAAAATCAAACCTCCTTGACAAGAGACTAAACTGTCTGAAATGCTCCTTGATACGAGTGAAAACTATCAAACAAATTCAAGTCAAAATTCTTCAAATCCAAATGCAAATGGAAGTTGAATGGTTCATTCACTCCAAGTCACAAAATGACTGTGAATAAATTTCATACTACATTCACTCCAAGTCGCAAAATGACTGTGAATAAATTTTCGTGCTTCATTCACTCTAAGTCCATAAACGACCGTGAACAAAGCACGAGGGGACATTTGTAAGCACATTAAATTTGCACCCAACTAAATGGCGACACGTGTAAAAAAATTTATATTAATATCAAATAAAATTATTTATTTATTTATTGAGAATTTACTAAATTAATTCTCCAAATTAAATAATTAAATAACTGATATTTAATATATACACGGTACAAGTCAGTCAATTTTTTTACGAGCACTTAAATACTCTTATTTGGCGAATCAGACTGATATTTGGTCATAAATAGAAGAGAATCAATGACGGATCAATCAAATTAAATGATCTGCGTAAATTACGTCAATTAAATCTCTTCGGCCAACAAGAGGTCGCCACGTGGCACTTCAAGAAGGGAAGGTTTGTCACCCCTCACCCTAAAAATAGGGGTCCAAACTCTTCATTTCAGACACCAACATCAGTATTCCAAACAAGCAAGACGAGAAGAGTCCAGAGCTCCCTGCAACTGTTCTTGAAGATTTGCAGCAACTTCAAAGGCGTTCTTCGTGCAAATCAAGCTAGAAACGACGCTCGATCATAGATTAAGGCTTGAAGTCCCTCCGATCAGACGTTTCTTCAAAGGCAAACTTTGAAGATTTGAAGACGTTCTTCACTAGCTCCAAGGCGTTCTTCAAGAAATCGTCCAGAAACGACTCCAAATCCGAGATCAAGGTGCTGAGCCCCTCCGATTCGGAGTTTCTCCAAAGATGTTCTTCATTCACCCCTTGAAGATTCAAAGATCTTCATCAAACACTTGAAGAGTCAAAGATCATTCTTCATTAAATTCGAAGACGTTCATCTAAAAAATCTTCAAATGCCACATTCGATCCAAACCAAGATATTCAGTCCTTGAATCGACGTTTCAAATCCCCCACTTTCAACTCCAGACAAGATTAAGGCGAGGACCGTTACAAAATCTGTCCGAGTCAAGGTCAAAGTCAAAGAAGAGAAGAATCAGAGGAATAAATTAGAGTTTAAACCCACTAATATTCAACACTTCAATTCGAAGAAATAAGTTGTAATCATTTTCCGTGTTTTATATTTCACTTCACGAGATTTATACTTACACACACCTCATAATTTTAAGGACTTTTATCAATTCAGAGCCTGAAAGATGGTAAAGCTATCAATTTAAGGCCTGAATGATTTTTTCTATCGATTCAACGCCTGGAAGATAGAAAACTATCAATCCAGGCCCTGAAAGATAGAAACTATCAATTCAAGGCTTATAAATTTTAAGGCAATGTTTGACACTAAACCCCTAAACCCTGAACACTAAACCTTAAACCCTAAAAGATGAACCCTAAATCTTGAACCATGAACCGTAAACTCCCTGAACCGTAAACCTTGAACCGTAAATCCTAAATATAAAAAAATAAGAACATGAATAAGGATATGAAATATAAGTGTCAAACATGACCTTAAAATGTGTGAGCCTCAAATTGATAGTTTTTATCTTTCAGGCCCTGAATCGATAGTTTTCTATCTTCTAGGCCTTGAATCGATAGGAAAAATCTTTAAGATCTTAAATTGATAGTTTTGTCATCTTTCAGACCCTGAATTGACATTTTTCCTAATTTTAAAGACAAAATATATATACATAAAATGACTAAGTTAACCTATATAAATTGGGGTATTATTTTTCGATTAAATTTTGTTGACTTTAATTTTAGTCCTCTAAGTCTCTTCCACTTTGAAATTAGTCATTTATTTTTTCTCAATTTTTTTCAAATATTTAGACATGAAAAAATAATTAAAAATTTTAAAAAAAATTAATTAATATCTAAAAATAATTAAAAACATAAATAAATATTAGAAATAATTATATTTTAAAAATCAATTAAAAATTGAAATAATTAAATAAACTCCGAAAAATATTATTAAAAATTAACTATATTTTAAAAGTAAGTAAATAAAAAAAATATAAAAATCAATTAAAACTAAATAAAATCAGAAAAATATAAAAAAATCTTCAAAATTAATTAAATTAAAATTTGATTTTTTAGATCTTATTTACGTTTAATTGATTCTTTGAAGTTTATTATTTAAATTTAATTATTTTTAAAGATTTAGTCTATTTGTTTTTTTATATTTTTACAGATTTTATTTATTTATTTATTTTTTTGAAGATTTCTGTTTTGCTAAGAAATCTTTGAATTTATATATGTTTGAAGATTTAGTTGATTTTTTTATAATAATTTCAGATTTCTTATAAAATTTTTAAAGAGTTTATTAGATTTTTGAAAAAGAATTATGAATAAAACAATTTTTATATTTTTTGGAAAGTGAATATTAATTAGAAGAAAGAAAGGTGGGATTTTTTTCTTTTCTATTTTGATGAATGAATGATATAATATGAATGAAATGGGGTTTGTTTAGTAATGTATACTAATTTTTGTGTTTTAATAAAGTGTGCTTAACAAATGGAGTGTGTTTAGAGGATTTTGGGGTGTGGGTGGGTAGTGACACTCAATTACTAAATCTTGTATACATTTAGGTTTAGGTGCAACGTGAATTTATAGTACATTTTAAAATTATGCAACATTATATTGAAATATGCAATTTGTTTACACTGAATCATGCAGTATAAATAAGTTGCATGATTTTAAAATGCACTGCAAGTGTACGATACATCTGAATGCATATGAGACACACTCTTTTATGGATATGTCTCCTATAAAACTTGTTCATCGTGAAATTAAATCCATATTTACAGATATAATTCTTCAGTTATCACGATTAATACTCTTTTAAGACACACTCTTCATTTATCATTGCTAATACATTTGTTATAATATTAATCACAATCTTTAATATTATGAGCAATATCTTTTAAATAGTAAAAAAATATAAATACTTTTAATAATACAAATTATCATAATTAATATTTTTAATAATATAAATTATATCCCTTAATTAATTATATATATTCTTGTGTTAAACTCGTTCACTCAATAGTTTGACATAATATGTTAGTATCCAAAGATTCAAGATTCAAAAGATAGATTGATAATGGCATGGAATCTCAGGTGGACCTAGCTAGAGATGAACGGCGTAGATTTGTGGATGGAAAGAGGTAGGTGGCGCGTGATGATGATGGATGGGTATGTTAATGCATGATGATGTATCTAGTCAGTGACATGCAAGATGATGAGGTTGCCACGAATCATGGACTCATCCAACACATTTTCATGATAATTACCTAAATCCTAAAATCAAAACTTTTCTTTTCTTCCACTTCTTTCTAGATAGGGCATTCCCCCATCATATCCTTTTCATTTTCTTTCTAATTCCGTGTTTATTAACGTCTTATACGTTGTGTACCATCTTCATCGTACATTATTTTTATTATTACGGATAAGAATCAATATATTAATATATATATATATATTAATTTATATCAATAATAATAATGGTGTATTATAAAAATAAAGCATACAATATTTTATCTAAATATACATCTATATATATATAAAAGCAGAAATCGCCCCAAATTTAAAACCGTTGGATTTTACCGCAAAAAATAATTGTTAAATTAGGAAATAAATATTTAAAAAAAATATTAACAAATAATAATAGATTGAGAAAAATTTTGATAAGAAACTCCCCATGTACAAAATATATACAAATCATGATCAAATATAGCAGAAACCAGCCCAAATTTGAAAACCATTGAATTTTTCCGTAAAAAATAATTATTAAATTGGGAAACAAATATTTGAAAAAATATTAACAAATAATAATGGATTGAATTTTTTTTGAGATAAATATTAATAAATAATAATGATGAGAAACTTTTCATATAAAAAATATACACAAATCATGATCAAATCTATTTATTTCTCAAAAAATATTATATTAGATTTCTTTCAAATTTATTATTATTTTTTTATAAGGCTCATGAAATAAATAATTACTATTGTCCCTCAGGTTCATGCAAATAAATTCATACATATTATTTTGGGAAACTCTCCAATAAAAAATATACACAATTTGAACTTTTTATCCAATTAGAAATTGGTTAAATATATCATACATACGACTAATATTGTCCCTAAAAAATTATATGGACTTCCTATATTATTTTGGGAAACTCTCCATATAATTTTTTTTTTAGTATTATAATATATTCCAAATAAAATTATGATCAAATCTATATATATCAAATAAAAAATTATGATCAAATCTATATCTATATATCGAAAAATTATTTTGGAATAAATATTAACAAATTATAATAGATTGAGAAAAACCTTTGAAAAAATATGTAGAATATTTTCACAACACTAATGTTAAATTGGGACAAACGCTAATGTAAAATTGTGATCTTTGAAAAAAAATATAATATATTTCCACAAACTCTAATGTTAAATTGAGAAACAAAAATTTTAAATAAATATTAATAAATTATAATCAATTGGGATTTTTGGAATAAATATGTATGGAATAAATATGAAAAAATTATAATGGATTGAGAAAAATCTTTGAAAAAAATATGTAGAATATTTTCACAAATACTAATGTTAAATTGGGAACAAATTTTTGAAATATAGGAAACATCTTGTGAATAGATATGTATGAAATAAATATTAACAAACTATAACGTTTTAGGAATTTTTTTTGAAAAAAATATGTTGAATATTTCATTTTAAATTTAATCTCAACCTACATTAAAATATTTTTCTAAAAAAATAAAGAATCTCAACCTCATATGTTAAATTCTAAGTTCCATAAATTTGAATTTTATAAGCATTATTTGTGCGAAAGAAAATTTTGTCTCTAATTTCAACAATGATATAGAAAGTTCAAATTCAAAAAAGATATATTGATCAAAGTCAAGATTGAGAAAGATTAGTTGAATACAGATTTATTTCTCTTATCTCTTTTACCTACAACCCTAAACTTTTTTATTTAAATTTTCCAGCAACAATAAATGTTTTCATTTTATATTAGCTTAATTTTTTTTTAAAAATTAATACATCATAATCGTGCATCGGGTTCAAATACTAAAACAAACTTAATAAAAATTCAAATACTGATTATAAAAATTTAATACAAATTAATTATAAAATCATAACCGTGCACCGCACGGGTTTAATTATATATACAAGTAATAGAAATAGGTACCAGTATAATTAGGTTCACATGATTTTTAAAAAATATTATTATCATATATAAATATTATTATTATATATATAGTGTTATTATTTAAGAAAAAATAAAGTTCACGTAAATTCATATTCATATATAATTTAAATGTACATACTCGATTTGATTGAAAATATGATATGAATGTGCAAACTAATATAATTGTAACACCATTAGTGCACAAATTGATCCATATGAAACTTGAGCTTCACTTGGTAGGAGAGATGAGATAAGGGGATATAATGATATATATATATATATATATTTAGTCCATAGAAAGTGTTATTAGAGTGGTTGATATCATATATTAAAAATAACATACTCCCTCTGTCCCAGACTCGATTGGACATTCACTATTTGACTCGTGTTTTAGAGAGCGAGTTGTTTATTAATAATTGAAATGATAAAAAAAAAATAAAGTTGGGTATGATAGTGTTACCCTTCATTTATCATATCATGTTTTAAAAGTAATTTTATAATTTCATATATTATAAACAACTCGCTCAATAAAACACGAGTCGAAAAGTGCAATGCCCCATCGAGTTTGGGACAGAGGGAGTAATATATTACAAAAATAGTAAAAATGTAGAATATTATTTTGTCCGTTGTTTGAAGAGAAGAGAAGAGGGGAGAGGAGGAATAAGAGGTAAATATGACTTATACAAATACGACACAATATGAATATGGAGATACAATTAAAAAAAAATTAGATAAAATAAGGTGGGGTATGACTATAACTCTTTAAATTATTTCATATTATTCATGTAAATATAAATATTTTTATATATTTTTTTAAAATATGTGTCTCTATATTTGCATTGATTTTTTTAATCACCTAAACAAACATAAAGTCAAAACAAGAATAATATCACAATGAAATACTTAAACAACGAACAAATAGACAGTGGTGTGACCGTGTGAGAGATGACAAGAGTTTACTATTTGTGGGGTAGGGTTAGTTTGAGTTAATTTAATTTAAGACAAGTTTATTTCAAGGCCAAATTTTTTTTTAGTTCTGCAGTGTCGTACACGTTGATCAACCGTGTTGGATACGGTACCCAAAATTATTATCAATATATTAATTAGGATACACCACGTGGTGTATCGATGCGTACTCCACCCATATTCGCATATTCAAGTATCCGAAAATTAAACCCCCAAGGATTGATCAAGTGATGTAGGTTTGTGATTTAGGAGTATGTTTTTCTCTGTTTTTCAGGTTTGAAATCCCTTAAGTGCGAATGTGCGATTAATTTTTAAAATGTGTCAGCCCATACAAAGCTTTGTCCTAATTTAAAGTGGACCACCCTTTGTAGACAATGAGTTATGGTTCCCAAGTTAGTCGCTCTTTGAGATCTTATAGATTATAACAACTTAGTCATCTACAGATTACCGTAGCCTCAGCCGAAGCTAATTAATATATGAGGCTACGGCTATGGCCAATTATAATTAATATATAACCATTATTAATAGCCTGTATTCACATTTATATTTGGGTTTTCAAAAAAGAAAATATAATATAATTTTACGAGAAGCTAGAATGGATCAATAAACTTCGGGAATATCGTCAGACAATCTTCGTCTTAATGAGATGATCAATTTTCATTTTCTACGCAAACTAGTAAAATGTTTTATTTTATTTTTTTGAGACAAGGAACATCTCAAACCAAACAGTATAAATATCTTTATATAGACTACAAAGATTAGACGCTCGATCCAATAATAAAAACTAGCAAAACTCCTAGTCCCCCTTATCAAACGATGAACTAAAGAATTAACTATCACGATTAACCCAAAATCTTGAAAGATTCTCAATTCATGTTAACACGCTTCAATAGTATCACCAAAAACCGTGACATCCCAAATGTCGCCATTCACAGCGTCCACTACCAATAAATTGAAATTATGAATTTTACCAATAATTTTTTTGATATATCTTTACATATTGAATGCAAAAAAAATATATTTCAATATAATATGTAATATGAACATTTTAAACAAACTATATCCTTGTAATTTGTAAAAGAAAAGGGAAGACGAAAAGAAAAGAAAAGGCAAAATTGAACTTGGATTTTTTTTTTTAATATTAAAAAACAACTCATTCTAACCATGTTGCTTTCCAAGAGAAGTAACGACTCAACTTTGGAGAAAAAAGAGAAGCCGCCATTAATTGGACACTTAGCTCAAATTAATACCCATCTCTTTTAAATTGTTAAAACATTATGTTCAAATTATATCTCGTCTTATTATAAAACCGTCTCATGCATGTGTATCCTTTTCTATAAATAAAGATTAAAAACGACGAACAAAAAACTTGGATCCATATTCGATACAGATAATCGGGACTTCTAAACCGCTTTACGTGCAACTGGATAATTCATACTAGTCGAAATTAGGCAACTTATTTTTTTTTTAACAACAATTGGAAACTCAACTTATTAATGAGGACTTGAAAAGGTCCAAGTAAAATGATGAGCCAGGCTACTACCTTTCCTGTGAACAAAACGAGCATCATAATCATTATGTTGTCGTAATATAACTTTATAAATCATTGCAGAAGGGAAAACTTAATTGGTAAAATAAAACAGTAACTTTTAGCATTTATTTTTGGCATATTTGTCACGACTTTCGACTTTTTAATTTTAAACACCGAAAGATTAATGGGCTGCATAAATGGGCCATTCTTCTCCATTTTGTAGGCACGGGCAGGTCCTTTTGTTAATGAACTCAGGCCCAAGAAACTTTTAGGGCCGAAAAGTTCTTAGAGCTAAAAAATTTGAAGTTGTTTTGTACCTTATTTTTCTGGAATTGGGCTTAAACTAAAAAATATACAATCAACCGTGAAATCTGTTCCTTTTTGCATTATTGCTAACAGTAATGAAATCTAACAAACTTTGACAGACAATCTTTGCTGGTATAGTGAGAGCCAAAAGGAGCACCTTCCAAACTGCAGATTCGCATCATCTCTCTCTCTCGGAAAGTTTGGGAGTTCATCGGTAGTATGAGGCCAACACGTACAGCATAAGCGCTGTTGATGAAGTTACGAGCAATTCCTGAACAGCCATGGATGAAGAGGTTAGATGTTAGTAGTGTTGCTGAATTTAATGCATTGAATTATATTTATAACGATGAAGGCTGAATATCAATTAGTTACAAGTTTTTCGAGCAACTTCTCCATCATAACTACACGTTAAGTAAGGCCGTGGTACCTAGGGATGGCAATGAGGTGGATGGGAGTAAGACCAGCCCATCTCTAATGCGGGACATGACGGGGCGATCTATTCTAACTTAACATTTTATTATCGGAATAATAACACATACTCCATATATTTTAAAATATGTAACATGAAACTAAGATTTTATTCATCATATGACAAATACTGAGCAAAGCTGAAGACCAGAAAATCATTTTATTCATCATATGACACACGGGATCTTTATTTTATGGATGTGATTAATGTATATTACCTGGTTGTTGTACAAGAAAATTGGTACGAAGCCTGCTGCAAATTCAACCACATTCAGAACAGCAGTGTAACCCTGTAATTGCATAATAGCGGAGTTGTCACAAAATTTAAAGGAGAAAACCTATACCTTTCAGCATTTGGACATAACAATTGAACTGTTAAGCATGCATATGATTACTATTTGTAAGGGAGAAAACAACAAAATGTTGATATCATATAACCACATATAAATAAAATTGCCATCCCAAAGATGTAAACTTCTGCTGGTTGGAAAATTTTATAACTAATAATTAGTACAAAATAGACTTTCAATTTTATTTTTTTATCCCATTTAAACAAGGAATTATATTATCTCTATATTGGATTTTGCACATCAAACACAATTCGTGTTGTCCAGCTTACCACTGAGGCAAAAGCTACAGCGCCAAAAACCAGTGCAAGAGATCGAAGTAGCCTTTTACCCATTCGCAACATTCGACTTTCATCCTGCTCACCATCCTCCTGCAGCAAAGATCAGCATAAAGAAAAAAAATTACACATTATTCTGTTAGAAAAATAGGCAACATTTATCTTTAAGAGAAGAATCACAATCACTTACTGAAAACGTGGGGGGTGTAGCAGGTTCAAGTGTCTTCAACTTCTCAAATATCCGATAGACAAAAGCAAATGCTAGAAATTGCAAAGGTTTGTATTCAGCACTACGCGTTATAAAAATCCAAGCTGTCTGCAGGAAAAATGAAGGAAATGAATGATATTATGCGGATCAAAAAGAGAAAAGATTGCACACCTAAATTAGTTGATTTTTTTATAAAGAAAATTTACTTACAAATACGGCTGATATTGCCATGTTGATTTGAATATCTTTGGCCTCAGATTTGGTAAACCTGAAACACATAATGCATAAGTAATTAAGTATCAATAACTACAACAGACTTTGTGGTTAATCACTATTACACGATCCAGTTATTCTAGCCATTAAAGATATGAAACTTAAACAATTCTTGATTTATTGTATATTGATTGCATAAAAGTTGAGGCTTATTAGGATCATGAGACATTAGAACTAAAAAAAATTACAACAAACAAACTTCACAAAAACATTAATTTCCAAAGTTACTAGCGAGCAATACACAGATAGAAACTATACCTTGGCCCCCATGGAAGAACTGGCATCTTATCGGCATACTTTATATCTTTTGAAACCTGAGCTTCCAATGAATTAGATGATTAAATACCTTAGGGCGTTCGACAAAGCCCAGGACCAAACATGTCAAAGTGAAAATAACAAATTGAATGATATCTGAAGTATCACTTCCATCTGCGTATAACAAAATACTCAAAGCAAAGCAAGAAATGAAAGAAAAGCCTTCCGTACCTTAAACGAACCGAAGGTCTCGCCTAGCTTTCGCTTCTTTAACTGGGACATCATTATCTTGTCATATGCACTTTCTAACTAAAATTGGCACAATTAACAGCAATAATTACCAAACTTCATCACAGAATATTTTGCATAGCAATCAATTGATCAAACAAAGATTTGAATTAGCATACTTGAGCAGCAGTAGCTTCATCGCCTCTCCTCTCAGCATCTTTGCGCTTTTTAGTGTAAGCCTCTTTCACCATATCAAATCCCTCTAGGGGATTCACACCAAGTACCTGTAAAAGTCATGTTAGTCATTCACGAAGAAAGCAGAAAACAATCAAAATCTGGAAAATTACCTCATACGGATTTACATCACTGTTAGAGCCAGAGCTTCCAGCAGCAGAAAATGCCGCGCAAACCAGCCTTCTGCTGCTCCTTGGCTGAAATGTGGAAACCCTGAAGAATCAAATCCCCCAATTTCGTATTGAAATGTCGGAAATTTAAAAAAAAAAAAAAAAAAAAAAAAGGAAAATCAAAAGCGAGGGAAGATCAAATTAACAAAAAGAAACGAATAACTGATTACCTGAGAAATGTGGAGCGAACAGGAAGTGAAGTAGATTTCAGAAAATAATTACTGGGCAGAAATTTAGGGGTTTGGGGGCATTGAGTTATCGATAACGCCATTGATTTGAAAGGAAAGAACAACCAGTTTCAGGAGACTTGGTTTTGGTTAGGGTTTTGAGGACGGGTTTTGGTAATAATAACTAACAACAGAATAAAACAGTTATTGTATTTAATACTAATAATTTTCAAGATAAAAAACATGAAGTTCGCGTGGCCTAATGGATAAGGCGCTCGCCTCCGGAGCGGGAGATTGTGGGTTCGAGTCCCACCGTGAACGCGCGAATAAATTTTTTATTTATTTTTTTCACAAAGTTTTGCATATTTATAAAAATTATCTAATGGTTTTTTTAACAATTTTTTCACAAAGTTTTGCATATTTATAAAAATTATCTAATGATTTTTGTGGTTTTCACAAAGTTTTGCACATTTATAAAAATTATCTAATGATTTTTTTTAACAAAGTTTTGCGTTTAACAAAGTTTTGCGTATTTATAATAATTATCTAATTAATTTTTTTAACAAAGTTTTGTGTATTTATAATAATTATTTTTCTTTAAAAAAGTTCGCCTGGCCTAATGAATAAGGTGTTCGCCTCCGGAGCAAGAGACTATGGGTCCGAGTTCCACCGTGAACGAGCGCTTTTATTTTTATTTTTCCAGTTTTGTCCTCCCTTTCCAGGTCCTTTAATTTTTTATGAGTTAAAAATAATGACATGAAATATAATTTTAAGATGTTAGGTAGAGATAATTGCAAAGGGAGTAGTTACTTTATTGATTTTATTATAGCCAGTTTTGTCCTCCATTTCCAATACTTGTGGTCCTTTAATTTTTTATGAGTAAAAATTATGTTACATAAAATATAATTTTAAAATGTTGGGTAGAGATAGTTGCAAAGGAAGTAGTCACTTTATTGATTTTTTTTTTTATAGAAAGAGAGGTAAACAAGTATGAAACGGATCATTTGGAGAAGGTTAGGTCTTATTTGCATCCAGGTGCATAGAGCACTCATAGTGCAATTTAGAATCGTGCGACTTGTCATACTAAAAAATACAATTTATTTACATTGAATCGTGCATCTATTAATATGAAAAAATAGTTGCATTGTGCTTTTCAGTATAACAAATCGCACGATTCTAAAATACACTATGAGTACACGGTATACCTGGGTATACATGAAATTCACTCTTTAGATAAAGACAAAACTCTGGTGAATAAATTTCATAGTTTTAGTGGGTAAAAGAGGTGTATAGAAATTGATCAAATAATTTACTTTTTTACTATGAAATTTGTTTATGGGAGACAACTCTTTGAGAAAAAGGATGAACCAGTATAAGATGGAGGGAGTACCAAACTAGCAAATACATTTACACACAAAATTTCCTAATAATTACATATATCTAAAAATATATATTTTCCTTCGATTGTTGAATAATAAGACACTGTTTTATGGGAACACCGGATCAATTATCAAAATAATCAGAAAACGTTGCTTGTAAATTTTGCATTATACCGATTATCATTCTCGAATTATATAATTTCTTTACAAACGTTTCAACTTATGACAGATTTTGTGCATGAAGAATGAAAGATACTTCTTTATAAGTACGCATGTGCACACAGACTGACTAAATACAAGAATGACAGATAAGAGAACAAGGCATCAACCAAAATATGCAAAAAATAAATAAATAACACTGGAAAAACCATCAGGAAATGCAATGAGGAATAAGTTAATAATTTGATGGAAATATAATTAACTCAACCATGGAAGAAAATCACAATCCATGAATTGAAATATGGAATAAAAAGTAGTATGAAACCCCCGTTCAAGAGTTCAATACTGCTGAAGCAGCAATCAAGCTTGGTGTATATTCAACTCCTCTTTGAGTTAAGTTGCCAGCTACAGTTTTTCGAGGATCAAGTAAATCGAAAAACTTCTCAGCAGACGAAATCTGTTTGCCACGAAGACAGTCGTCGTTCATCAAGTCCCTACAATATAACAACACTCGATCATAATCATCTCTCTTCCAAATCCTTTTCATGATATACACTAAATTTTCCTTTCTTGCCATAATGTACTCCGGAATCAAACAGGATTGATATAAATTTGCTCGATAGTGAAAAAAGATTAAATCCAGAAACTGTATCCAATCTTTCTTGAGTTTCAACGAAGATAAAAATGATCAAACAAATTGTTGACAAAAAATTGCATGCATCAAATGCACCGTGCAACTCAAACATATTTTTATATGGTATTAGTAGTTTTAATAAATGGTATTGCTGTTAGTATTAGTTGTTTTAGCTGAAAAATATTAGTTGTGTATAGTTGCACCGTGCAACTGGTGTACAATATTACTCATCGTTTTTTTATAAAAACGAGGTATAGAGGAAGCTTGACTTACATGAGGAGTGGAGCCAATCGTGAAGGAGTGCATGCTTCAAATAGAGCTTCAGGGATTATAGGTGAATCTAGAACAATATTTGGAAGTGAGATGTATGGTACTTTAGCTTTGTATCGAATGAACCATTCTGTCAGGAGATGGGCTCGATAGGCAACCACACAAGGTAATCGTGCAAGCTGTAACTCCACCGCAATGGTTCCAGACGTACATAACGCTACTCTACTTGCCTGCATCACATTTGAGTTTTTACGAGTTAACCACATTATCATTCTCTTGAATTACAATTAAAAATAAATGGAGTGTATCTAATATTATCCAAAATATTATTCGAAAATTAGTTACGAACAAATCCAATTGATAAAAACTTCTATGAAGCTGGTTCACAAAAGTTTTATGTTAACTCGGCAACTGCTCAGCATGCAAAGTATCACTATTTAGTAATTTTAAGAAGAAGAAAACATAAAATCCAACATTTTTTAAATATTGATAATACATAATTCGTGTGCTAAAACGTTACTTCATATACTAAAAAGTATTATTTTGAAGAAGAGAGTTCAAGTGAACCTGGTTCACAGGAGACCCGCTCAATCCAATTATGAATCAGATTGCCAAACTAGTTTTGTTCTACTCCTAATTGATCATTTTATACATCTTAGGCTTGATTTCATCGTCTTTTTCTTTATCTTGGGTGGTATTTCTGACATGAAATAATTAAGTTCACCAATTCTAATCTTAATCATATTGTGATGCCTTACACTGAAAGAACTGTATTTCATGCACTGTGATCCACCTGGAACCAGTACAACGGACACAGGCCACTGGGAAACAGCAGTGCTGATATACTCTTCCACGTGCTTATTAGGTGACACATGGATAACTGCTGTCAAATCCGAGATGGGGTCTTTGAGTCGCTCCACAGTGCGTGAAAATATTGGAAGCATACGTGTAACCTCTTGTAATCGGCTTCCAGGAAGCACGGAAATTATCGTCGATCCTTAACATGCAAAAGCACATGGTCAATGCTTGATAAAGAACAAAAGAAAACCCTTATTCGTGAAGGAACTGTAATTTGAGAAAAGAAATTATTTCATCGTACCAGAAGATATTCCATATTTCTTCCTAAATCTCTCTCCATCCCCTTGAACCATCCACTCTTTGCCTTCACATTTGTTAACCTGCACAACATACCCTCAAGAATATAATACCACAATTAGGATAAGAAGCAAATTCAGTTAAATACTCCTTTAATTCATAATTAGAGCTCCCATTTGACTCGATGAAGTTTTAGAATGGAATTTTTACACCAGAAATGGCGTAGAGATGGTTGAAAGTTATAGATATGGGTTCACCTTTAGCTCCAAAACATCTTCTAATGTTGGATGGCCCACAAATGTTGCAGCTAATCCATTTGATCTACAGACTTCTGCCTCGAATGGAAGGATACAGAAGATATGATCCACAAACTCCAAAAGCCCTTTAAGTCTTGATTCACCTCCTTTCCATGCCCAGAAAGACGGAGCTACATAGTGAAAGTGTTGCGGACTAGCTAATCTGTACGAACCATATTTAGCTGCAAAAAGCATTTCCCCATGTTCCTACACATTTTTTTATTTATTTGAATAAGGAAATTGACAAATATGTTAAGCACTTATAGTAGTTCAAAGAAAGTTACCTCGCAAATGCTTCAGAAAACGAAAGGAAAACCCTTTCGAGTCCACTGTCAGCACAACGTGTGGTTGAAAAGTAAGAGCTGATTCAACTGTCTCTATCAATCTGGCCTGAAAATTTGCAGTTTAGACCATATTAAAATGATTCAATTATAAATCCAAAATAACATATAGGAACACTTATTGAAATACAATATAAGTAAAAACTTGAAATAATTTCACATTGCTCAATGCTCACCCTAAATGTACTAAGATGCGGCAATAACTCCCAGATCCCCATGACTGTGATATCCTCCATAGGAAACAAAGTATTTAATCCTTGATGTGACATCATCAACCTAAAGAAAGATATGAACAAAAGTATCATGAATTTCTCTATCTCCATTCAAATACTGCACCATAATCGCAATCCAGAAATGAACAGAACCTTAAAAACAAGCCAATTGTTCAAACCAGAAGCTTATAAATTAAGATTAAGAACTCTTCTAATAGGTGAAGATTGCAATAGCCAAAACTACGAAAAAAAACTAGGCAAAACATACTTGCAGTGTCATCATCAAACTAAAGCAAGATATGAACAAAAGCATCATGAATTTCTCTATCTCCATTCAAATGTTTGCACCATAATTGCAATCAAGAAATGAACTAAACCTTAAAAACAAGTAAATTGTTCAAACCAGAAGCTTATAAATTAACATCATAAACTCTTCTAACAGAGTAAGAATGCAGTACCCAAAATACTTAGTAAATCAATCTTACCCTCCCACACCAGAAAAACGAACAGGAAAAGGAGAAATCCTTTTCAAAGAGTTCATAAAACGGGAAGCGATAATGTCACCAGAAACCTCTCCGGCAACGATAAAAACTCTGAGTTCTCCATCTTTAGAAGCCAATTCTTTAACGCTTTCTCTTCCTATAACTGAAAATGGCCTTCTCATCACCCGAGAGAAGCTACTACTCGTACCAATCTTCAAATTCCTTACGCTTCTTAGAAACATACTTCAAAAAATGGCATAAAACATGCGGAACATCACTAACAGCAGGAACAAACCATCGAAATTTCTTTCGTCTCCGGAATCAAAGGAAATGGAAATTAAATGAAAATACAGGCGGTAACACAAAATGGAACTAATCTGTGATTAGAGTGATGAAATTGAAGATACCTGCGGCAACGCAGAATGGGTTCCCGAGTTTCAGAAGCGCCAATTTTCGTCGATCGAAGAAATACTGCTCAGCCCTAACACTTCCACCATTAATCACTTCAAACAAAACACGGAATTCGCAAAACTACATACTTCCTCGGTCCCCCTTATGGAAAATTTGTATTTATTTAAACTTAATTGAATATTTTTATAAATAATACTAACAATTTTTTTTTTTTAATTTATAGCCTTTGCACATCTCAATTCAATCTCCTTTAATTTATATAATGTTACTAATTATTTAATTTAAATTAAAAAATAATTTTATCATTTTTTATATTAATAAATAATTTCTTTTTAAAAACCATGTAAAATAATAAATTATATAATTTTAAAATACATCATAGAGTGCATAATGTATTTGATGCACGTGAGGGCAACTCTTTATGCAATGTAACATTAAAAGGAAAAGAAAAAAAGGAAACGGGTAACATTTTAAAATTTGATTCTGATGCAATTATGTGAATTTCTGACTATCGCGTTTTCTATTATAGGGTATTTTTTTTTGAGGTGGGGAGTGTTGTGAGCATGTCGCGCGAGCTGGGCATATGCCCATATCTCATCAATACAGAACGGGCCCATGAAAGTGAAAATCCAGTAAAGGACGAGGCAAGGCGGTGTGTCAGGGCATGAAAGTGGCTAATTCCCTACAAATTCAAGATTACCTCGATCGAGGTACAAATTAGAGTTGCGAGGTCCTTTATGTATCGGGCGACGTCCCACGACCTCCAGGACAAATCACATCAATCTTGTAGCATTTAATGTTCGACAGAGTCACTTTCGATTCTTTGTACTTGTAGTCCAGGAGAGTGAACTCCACTCTCCCAAACTCTATAAATAGGGGTCATTTATAACTAAAGAAATGAGAGAATTCAATATCCTACCAAACCTCTTGCAAATTGATTATTCAAACACTTATTCTCTCAAACAATCATACAAGAATAAGTAACTGAATGTGGCTAGGTACATGTGGCTCAAGATGTTGCTTCGTGTAGCTCCTCGCGGTTCGTTCCATAACTATATCCTCAAGTGTTCGCGGTTGACCAAGGCGTGGCTGATAACGGGGATCAATGATGGTTTTCTCTAGTGCCACACAATTTGCCCAAATATTTCTCACGAATTCAATTTCACTCGCCCCCGCGCAACACCCCGAAAGATTCAACACTTTTAGGTATTGGTGTGGAAAATGCATAATACCATCCCCTACTTCTCTGTGTCCACGTAAATTTCTGCCCATCATCTGCATAAAAAAAACATTTTGCCTACGAATAAAAAAAACATTGTTTGCAAAATGTGGGACATCACCTAACCAATACAAACAACACTAGTAGTACTAGATAGCAAGTCCAACATAAAAATAAAGGCATGAGAAATTGCCAACATTTATTTCAAGTTCTTGTAGGTGAGGAGCTGCCCGGATAAAAGAAATTAAATCCATAATAAGACCTTCATGACTCGATGGATAATACCGTGCTTTCAACTTCTTCAAATTAGGCATTTGAGGGAGCTCGTGAACCTCATCTCCCTGCGGAAAACATCATAACCAAGGAGCAATTAATCCATCATACAAATCAATCTAAAAACAAACATTAGCTGCAATGCTGATCTATATCTAACCTAATCCCAGTCAGATAAAGGGTAAGAATTTCCAATCGGGAAATGCAGCAATGCAGTGCAAGAACATATTTGTGCTTATAAAGATTAAGGGAGGAGTACTTAAGATTTAACTCGACAAGCATGGGAACATTCTCAAGCAAGAGTCCCGATAACGTATTTAATTTAAGTGAAGTCAAATTTGGAGCTGAAATCTTAATGGATGGGTTAATAGGGCAGCAGTTGAAGATCTCGAAGTGTTTTAACTTGAGCGATGAGCCACAAACTTCAACCTCTGGTATTACACGCGAGCCTTGTACAATTAATTGTTCAAGAAACGGGCAGTTACGTAGAAAGAACTCAATATCTTCACCACTGACATTAACAGCTCTCAAACACAAACTTTTGAGAGACTTAAAAAGTGTAGGAGGGTGCTTCAATAAGGGTGCTTTACGAGTTCCTCGCCCCAAAAACTCTGCACGTAAGTCATACTTGTAATTTAATGATCTACGACTATAATTATAATTTAGAAGGCTCAACTCCAACTTCTGAACTTGCCTCGCAAAAGCAAATTCAAGCCACAGTGTGATTGCCTTGCGGCATGATTTGTCTAAATCAAAACAGATCCTGACTTCGTCCACCATGGAAGCTTTATGAGATCGCAGGACAGAGTTCACCCAATTCACATACTTACGCCTCTCGACAGTACCTAGCTCAGGGTGTTGAGCAATATTGTGCAATGCATCATCGGCGTCAAAGTTGAGGCACAACGAATGTCTCCACAAGTTGGTCCAACGAGACGATAGAACACTAGTACGTGCAGCATCCCTCAGAGGTAGGGAAGATAGGATAATAACCAGAACATCATCAGGCAGCCCACTTAACCCATCCACACTGTGGTTTGCCATACCACGCTAAGGGGAAATAATCAAAATAAATACATTAGTGAGGGGCGCTTGGTTGGGGATAATGAGGGTGGGCAATAAAAATAAAGTGAAGACAGACAAAAACTCATCTGAGACGGTAGTACAACTTAGCACAAATCAACACACACCCCTCTCAAAGTGTTAAAGAGTCAATGCCCAAATTATATTTCGTCTCACCGTGTCTCTCGCAATGTGCCTCTAAAATGAATGAGGAGTCATTCCTATTAATACTGTTTGGTAATTTTTTAACAAAGTAGTAACAAGGCACACTAACCCCCCATTGATTAACCCGTTAATGATATTCATTATCATTCTCATTCCAATAATTGTACCATGATACCACCCCAAATGCCCATAAAAAAAAAAAAAGTTATGCAGTTCTACTGCTACATTTTACAGACAATCTGATTCTCCATAATTCTAAATTCTCCCCCCTAACTCTATGGATTAGCAGCACTAATTTGATGTTCCAAATTGAAGGAAATGACAAACTATTTGCTTTGAGCAATTGAAATAATAACAAGATAATTAGGGTTTATGCCTCAAACACACGATCGGTACATATAACAAGCACGAAATTTCGATTTAGAAAAAACAGGAATGAATATTAATCTTCTAAAGAAAAGAAAAAATTAACAGGTACGTTAACTCACCTTTTCGGGTTGAAACTCCGGACCGAGTTTGACACGCTTCATAGCCTCAAGCATTGAGCTCTTGTACAGGCGAAAATGCCGAATATAAAAACCTATTTTAAAAGAGTGAGTAAGATGCGCAAATGCAACTAGGTCTTGTACCGTGAACTCACGTTGTATTTTTTAAGAAAGTCTTGAATATACAAAAATAAAACGTCTGGTATTCCAAATAGAAACATGCAATTATGTTCTCATATTAACAATTGCATTTTTTTGTGTAAATAAGTAGCACTTTTTAACATAACAAGTTGCACGCTTCTAAAATACATTATGAGTGCACGGTGCACCCGAGTGCATACAAGGCCTAGCCATTTTAAAATTATTATACACGCCCCAAATTTAGATTACGAACTACTCCCTCCGTCTCAAACTAGTTTTCCTGTTTACTGTTTGCACATGTTTTTGTGAGCGATTTTTTTATTAGTAATTGAAATGATAAATTAATTTTAAAGGAAGGGTATGATAGATAAGAGGTTCACCTATCATATATCTCCTTAACATGTCAACTAAATATTCCATTTGCTAATACAAAAATCACTCACAAAAGGAGGGGTATGATGGTAAACAGGAAAACAAGCTTGAGACAGAGGGAGTAATACCCTGTTTATACAGGTAAGGATCAGGTCAATAATTATAATTATGCAATAAAATTATATTTTCTAAATATTTTATATTGAGTTGGTATGTTGTTGAACTGATTCATTTTTTACCCTTCAATTATTACTACTAATACTCTTGTAATATAAGTCACACCCTTCAGTGTTATGAGTAATATCATTTATAATAACAAGTCATATTCAGTTTCTACAATTAATATCATTTAGTAAATATAAGTCACACTCTTTAATTATTTTCATAAATTCTTAAGTGAAACTTGTTCATCTTATGAACTTTTTTTTTTGTAAAAAGCCATACATTCAGTTTTTACAATTAATATACTTTAGTAATATAAATCATACTCCTTAATTAGCTTTATAAATTCTTAAGTGAAACTCGTTCACCTTATGATTTTTTTTTGGGTAACTGAATTATTTGGGCGATCAAAATCCACGACCTTAATTAGTTTCACATATTCTTAAGTGAAATTTGTCCATCTTATAGTTTGTTTGTTTTGGAAGGGGGTAATCAATTTTATTCGGGCGATCAGAACCAACCATTCACGAGAGGATGGCTAACTTCAAGAGAGAGAGTGGACTTTTATTTGCCTAAGCTATATCTATTGTCATGAAGAATGATCAGCTGATATCATCAATTAATAAATAAAAAAATTGGAAGAATTTCAAGAAATGATCTAAGCATAAGATTCATTAAATCTCAACTTATGTCCTTCTTCATTGCAGAAATGTCTTAATTTGAGATTTAATTTTTCAATTCATTCTAAAAAAAAATTCTAAATTCAAAGACTTGACAATTTTGTTTTATTTTTCAATTCAACTCATGGAAGACGAAAACCAAAAAAAAACAAAAAAACATACACTTATATATTGATCGGTACAATATATCATCATGATCATCATTTTATTCTCTTCAATCCAATATCAATATCAAAATGAAAAGTTACGCGCAATTAGATTTTCAAATTAGGCATTTGAGGGGGTGAGCTGGAAAACATCATAACCAAGGAGTAATTAATCCAACATACAAATCAATCTAAAAACAACATTAGCTGCAGCTCTGATTTATATCTAACCTCAAAAGGGGACAGATAAACGGTAAGATTTTCCAATTGGGAAATGCAGCAATGCAGTGCATGAACATATTCGTGCTTATAAACGGTAAGAATTTCCAATTGGGAAATGCAGCAATGCAGTGCAAAAAAAAAAAACATTCTCAAGCAAAAGTCCCGATAATGAACTTACTTTAAGTGAAGTCAAATTAGGAACTGAAATCTTAATGGGTGGGTTAATAGGGCAGCAGTCTAAGATCACAAAATGTTTTAACTTGAGTGATGAACCACAAACTTCAACCTTTGATATTTTATGCGAGCCTTGTACAATTAATTGTTCAAGAAACGGGCAGTTATGCAGAAAGAACTCAATACCTTCACCACTGACATTAACAGCTCTCAGACACAAACTTTTGAGAGACTTAAAAAGCGTGGGAGGGTGCTTCAACAAGGGTGCTTTACAAGTTCCTCGCCCCAAAACCTCTGCATGTAAGTCATACTTGCAATTTGATGATCTATAAATATATTCATAATTTAGAAGGCTCAACTCCAACCTCTGAACTTGCCTCGCAAAAGCAAATTCAAGCCAAGTGCGATTGCCTTGCGGCATGACTTGTCTAAATCAAAACGGATCCCGACTTCGTCCACCATAGGAGCTTTGTGTGATCGGAGGACAGAGTTCACCCAATTCACATACCCACGCCTCTCGACAGTACCTAGCTTGGGGTGTTGAGCAATCTTGCACAATGCATCATCAGCGTCAAAGTTTGAGGCACAACGAATGTCTCCACAAGTTGTTCCAACGAGACGACAGAACACTAGTACGTGCAGCTTCCCTCATAGGTAGGGTAGACAGGATAATAACCAGAACATCATCAGGCAGCTTACTTAACCCATCCACACTGCAGTTTGTCATACCATGCTAAGGGGAAATAATCAAAATAAATACATTAGCCAGGGGTCGCTTGGTTGGGGATAATGAAAGCGGGTAATGAGAATAAAACGAATGCGGAGTCATTCTCATTAATATTGTTTTATAAATTTTTAACTAAGTAGTGACAATGCAATTAATCTCTAGTGATTGATTAACTCCTTAATCATATTCATTATCATTCTCATTCCAATACTCTACAGATTATGCAGTTCTACTGCTGCTACATGGCCATGTACAGGCAATTTGATTTTTCGTAATTCTAAATTGACAAAAACTCATACGAGAGACTCATGTATGAGATGGGGTACAATTTAGTACAAATATCAGTCACCCCTCCCAAAGTGTTAAAACGACGTCTCATACCATACAAGTGTGCCTCTTCTAAATTATCCCCTAACTCTACGGATTAGCAGCATTAATTTGATGTTCCAAATTGAAAGAAAAGAAAAACTATTTGCTTTGAGCAAATGTAATAACAAGATAATTAGGGTTTATGCCACAAACACACGATGTGTACTACATATAGAAAGGACGAATTTCGTTTTAGGAAAAGAACAGGAATGAATTTAATCTAATATGTTTCTCAAGAAAAAAATAAACAGAACATTAACTCACCTTTTCCTTTTCGGGTTGAAATTGAAACTCGGGACCGATTTTGACACGCTTCACAGTCTCACGCATTGAATCTTGAACTCAATTGTACAGGCGAAAAAAATATTCAAAAAGGAAACTCGGAATTTTGTTTGAAGAAATAGGGAAGAAGAACAACCTCTTCAATTCTCGGTTGAAAGGTTCAAATTTCAAAATCAAAAGTAAAATTTTCTTTGAAGATTCAAACTTAACCCCAATTTTAATTTGTGAATGTCGATTTCCCTATGCCCAGTATAAAAACTTATTTTAAAAAATTATTAACGATATATAAGGCGAGATTACCCGTATTCAGGAATAATATTGAAAATATATTATATTCAATAATTAAAACGTGTCTTTACAATAAATCATAGAACACCTATTTATCTATATATATATATATATATATATATATATATAAATATAAATCGTCCCAAATTTGAAAATTATTGAATTTTTCGGCAAAAAATAATTGTTAATTTGAGAAACAAATATTTAAAAAAAAATATTAACATATAATAATGAATTGAAAAAAATCTATAAAAAATATTTTAATATCATACATCAAATAAAATTATGATTAATTCTATATATCCTATATAATAATTATTATTAAATTAGGAAATGAATCTTTAAAATAAATATTAACAAATTATAAATTCATATATATATATATATATATATATATATATATATATATATATATATCGCTTGGATAATATAGTTTATAAGTTCTTGGGAACATCTAAATACACATTATTAAACTAACACACGAGATATATACCATATATGTTACTATATCATTAATCTGATTTGATATATTATTAATTTGATTTGATATGATACAGAGCTGGTATATATTATATAGATCTTATGGAAAAAATATAAAGTAACATTGTTCGTGAATTTTCAAGAGCTTGTATATATAGGGAGCCCAGCTTAAAACCTAAGCTAGCCCGATTTGAGAAATAAAATCCCTAATTTTTAATTAAATTAAACTCTTTTAATTTAATTCCCTTAATATAAATCTCTACGGATTTAAATTCCACATATGACAAATCTCTATGATTTGTTTTCATATATATTAAATTCTACAATAATATTCCAAATATTATTATCGGGAATTCTTATTTAATCAAATTCAATTTAATTAAACATTAATAATAATTAATTTTAAATTAATCTATTATTAATTACTTCTTCATAAATTAAATATTAAATCCAATTTAACATTTAATCAACGACAAAGTCTAGGATACAAATTTTTATACATACAAATCCCAATTAAGACTCAATTTCACTTTACCCAACACATCCTTGACCCGCTTGACCGGGTCATCTTAGACCCGCGAATTAATTAATTTCCTAAATTTATTGATTTGTATCTATACAAATTTGTACAATAGACCTACTCTTAATCAACCAACTATAATCCGTAAAAGGGAACTACTTGGTGTGGACCCATAGACCCTCATATATCGAGCGATTAGTCAAACTAATGGACTTAACTGAACCGTAGACAATAAATCAGACATTCTCAATATATGAGGTACGTTGCGAGAAACGTGCAACTACCTGTAGCTGAAACATGGACTATTACGATTTCCTCATTTCATTCACGAATACTCGATTAGTCTTGAACATGATAAAGTGTTTATTCAAATAACATGATCAATTTATCTCTAATCACTAATTGATCACATGTGTCACACTTGGCCACAAAGTCCAAGTTGACGTCATTGGCCAATGACTTTGATCCAATTATGATGAGAAGATGAGTATTCTCTCTAAATCCACATTGAGGAATGAATCATTTTCTTGGAACTACCACGCACATGCACTTCGTGATGAACCCAATCCTAGCCATATCTACCCATGGAAGGTGCAAGCGTCGGTCATGGTCAAAGTTCATCACTCCACACATGTCGTGCTTATTGACCTCAAGTCAAAGGAGTATCGCATCGCTCCCACTAACCGAGACACCCATAGACACATATAGTGGAACTACATCAAACGGTTTCTCGGATGGGTATACCAATACCCTCTAAGGTATTTGTGCATCCATCATGAAATACCTAGTATCTCGTAGTAAGTGAGATCTTACTACACTCTCTAAGAGTATGATGCAGATCGCACACCAATCTCCATTGCATCATCAATATCTCATTCTTTATGATCCTCTATTGAGGTTGTTTGAGAATCATGTTTAAGTCATCTGAGTTCTCACACACTTAATGACAGTAGTGACTCAATGGAACACAGATAAGAACAAATGCAAACAATCAAACATAATATTCTAACGAGTGTGATGTCATACATTTAATATTAAATAAACAATAATATTAAACCAACACTCAATATTACCTGAGTATTATGTCCTTACAATGGACTGTCTTTATGACATTTAACACTAACAATGCATCCTATCTAAAGATAGCCTAGAATCTATCTCTATTCCATCATAATCTTCAGCCACCTTCATGTTAATTAGGTGGCTATTGGCAGCAATATTAATTTCTTAAAATATTAATTGCAATCTTAGGCAGCAACTGATTCATATCTTTAGTTATTCAAATATTAGAGGCTTTATTTTCTGAACTTACAACAATAATAGTTCATCACCAGCATATTAATCTCATGTATACACTTATTTATAGTTTCTTTATTTTCTCAATTTATGTCACCTCTTGTATATATGAAACTTAAACAACCTAATTTATTAAAAAGGGATCTAGGCATAGTATATTTGAAACAACAATAGACACTCATTTATGATTTGGTGCTTGAAAATAATAAACAATATCACCATTACTAACCTAGATATCAATAAAAAAAAATACTATTTTTCACTAATTTATAATTAATCACATACTTTTTCGTATTCTCCAACTCGATCATTTGAGTTCTGGAAAGGAGAAAACACAAAGATGGAGAGTGAATAGAGCGAATTGAATTGTGTTTGCGTGATGACTAATGACCGATGAAATTCTCTAATTTTGTTTGCCATTTGTATTTGTCGTGAGGAATTTTATTTTTTCTTTTTTTATTTAGGATTGTAAAGGCTTCAAATACAAAATTACAAAGATACACTCTATTTTATTCTTAAAATTGCCAAAAGTCCTTTTTTTGCAACAATTTCATAGTTTGGTACTGCCCTGCAAAAGACAAAAGTTCGGTCCTTAAAATGCAGTAAGTCCTTATTTTGCAATTTGTCATATATTGTTAGATAAACTAGATTGGTCCTTACAAGACTTGGTGACCGTGTACTAGAAGGTAAGGTCATAATCGAAAGCAATTCAAGTGAGATTGTGTTGATCCCCAAACTTTCCCTGACTCCGTTAAACCAGAGACTTGTCGTTCAAGTTTCAGAGGACACAGTTCCCATTAATTGTCTCATATGCAATATCGACAAACAAGAGTCAAGGATAATCGATTGCAAATGTTGGCATATTTTTTAAAAAATCAGTTTTCAGTCACGGGCGGTTATATGTGGCAGTTTTGAAAGTCACCAATCGCAAGGGCTTGAAGACTTTTGTGTGCGGCGATGATGAAAAAACATTAAAAAAAACAAACAAAAAAAGTGTTTTCCAAGAGGTTTTTCGGAATCTGTAATCATTTTAAATTTCGTTTATTTAAACACTACGTTTTTTACATGAACCCATAGCTGTTATCCGCTTTCACTTATATTTCGGCGTGTTTCGGGATTTTTAGTACTTAACGGAATAATTTAATTTAAAATTGTGTATTAAATATGAATTCGCTAAAATAAAACGTTACTCTTAAAGAGTTTTCTGAAAACCATATTACTCACTATTAAAACAATTGTTCAACTATAGCCGTGCATCGCACGAGTTCAATTACTAGTAATATTAAAAGATAAAACCCTAACTTGCTCTTAAAGAATGAGATCAATGTAATAACAGAAATAAATCTACGACATTAATTTAGATAATTATTAAAGGGAAATATGTAATATATATGGAAATATGACAACGCGATGACTCATTTTGCATCATTCTTCCCATTTTCGGTTAAATACGTCCTTGACTCATAGATGACTCATTCCCGAGAAAAGTGCACAGACAAGCTGAAATATCCTTAAGGCTTAAACTCGTTAGAAGAAGGCATAATAATCTTTAAAAAATCGTCTGCCTGAATATCCTTGTACTCGTGAAAGCAAAGCGGAATAATTTTCAGAAATATTGTTATGACAACTGACAACATCCTGATGTTCTTCATAAGTAGGAAACACGTCATAAAAAAAGGTGACATATCATTAAATTGAGACCCACTAAAATTATCCAGCCCAACATAAATAAAATGACCATTATCATAGGATACATTAAGTTTATCAATATATAGTATTATAATTGTAATTATAATTATAAAATCGAAATAACCTGATTGAATTGTACTATTCAATAAAAGTATTTAATTGTAATATAATTATAATTGTAATTATAAAATTGAAATAATCTCATTTAATTGGCTTTTCAGTAAAAATATTTAATTTAATTAGATAGATTATAAAATCGAAATAATTTGGTTGAATTAGACTTTTCAATAAAAGTATTTAATTACCTTTAGAAAAAAGTATTTAATTTAATTAGAGAGATTAAAAATTTAACTTAAATAATTTTTAATGATAGTGCACGATTTTAAAACCAAATTAATCTAGTTGAATTGAACTTTGTGCAGATTAACGTGGTTTCGTCACATATGCTGAATCGAGTTTTACTAAAATATAGTATATTAAGATTAAGATATATATATATATATATATATATATATATATATATATATATATATATATATATATAACACATGTTACATGAACAAAATACATGTAAAAAGACAGCACATTTATTTATTTATTTATTATAATCTTATAACCATTAATTTGACAACATAAACATTTTTATTTAAACATATATAGAAAATCATAACTAATTCACTTTTATTTCTCTGATAACTTGTAATGAAATCCGTCTGGAAATCTGATGATTGGAGATCGAACAATCTTGCCTCCCTTAACCAAATTCCATCTTCCCAAAATCAAAACAACTTATCACCATTCTCGAAATAAAATCAAGAAGAAATAATTTTCTTATCGTATAACGAAAAAAATTACCTGTATTTTGTAACAAGAACATGGAGAAAAGTTGCAATAAGCACTTTGCTATATTCTGCCCCAGCACATTGCTTCATACCAGACCCAAACGGCATGAAACATTTAGCCACAACACTTGGTTGAATTTCCTATTACCAAATCAATAAAATCAGTAAGTATAATTTTTGTCTGAATTATAGATATTTTTTTTTTTCTAGCGCAAAATTAATTAATAAATAGAAAAAAAAATGAAACCTTCTAGTAAAATAAAAATAAAAATTTTGGATTGAACATCACCTTCCATCTCCAAGGATTGAATTTAAGTGGATCTTCGAATTGGTTGGCGCTTAGATGAAGACCGGATGTTGCAATCATAATCACCCACCCCTGTGGGATTGTGTATCCTACAAATAAAATAAAATAAAAAATCTATCAAATTAATCATTTTACAATTTAATTTACATATGTAATCTGAATCAATCTCTACCGTTGACAGGAATATCTTTTAATGCTCTACGAAAGAACCCTGGAGCTATATTTCCCAGCCTAAGAACTTCATTTACAACCTATAAATAAATGATTTAAAAACAGAGTTAAGAAAAAAAAATCAACTTTCTTAATATACACAAGTTACACAAGTAATTAAATTAAGTATTAATTTCACACCTGAAGTGTAAATGTCATGGACTTGTAATCGTCCCACGTGAGACTCATGTTCGAATCTTCTCTCTTCTTCAAGATAGCCTCATGCTCAGCCTAATAAATTAGAAATATTTTTATTAAAAGTTATAAACGTGACATAATTTATATGAATGATATTATTAGGTACAAATATATATATATATATATACTCACAGTTAATTACTCCAATACTTTTGGATTTTCAGCTATTAACTTGAAAGCTAAAGCCAATGTGGTTGAAATTGAATCAGATGTGACAAACAATAGACCGAACATTAGTTGAACTATGAAGTCCTCGTTCACGAATGATTCCGTGCTCTTATCGTCGATGATATGATCGAGAAGGTCCCCATTTCGCCTCTCTGACTCCCCCATTCTCTTCGTCACGACTCCCCTCATCATTTCTCGGACTTTCTTGTGAATCTATTCAATTTTTTCTCGTTTATTAGTTAAAGTTTGATGAGAATATATGTCACTTAATTATTTATAACATTATAATATAAAAAAATTGTTATCAAAGTGAAGTGAAATTATAGATCTGTCCCTTATGTACCTGTAGACATCTGTGATGCGCGGTGCCAGGGATATTGACAGGAAACGACATCATGCCGTCGAGTAAATCCCTGAACATGTCGCTTAAGTTCAATGGTGCATTCTCAAGATCGCCACTGAAAATTTGCTTTGCTGCAAAATCAATAGCCATCTGCAAACAAATAGAAATCAGATTATTGATTGTGCATATTCTAATATTGAATTGTCCCTTCCATGTTGGGAAAAAAAAAGAGTATACTTGAATTGGAGGTAAACATTGTTTCTTTTAGTCATCTTTGTATGAGATGAATTATTACAAAAAAGAGAGCAAAATTCGGTAGTTGATTTTAAATTAGAACAGAAATTGAGTTAAAAATTAATCTTAATATTGCTTCTTCTTCTAAAATATATTTGATTTGAAGTATTACTGACTTTGATTTTACTTTCTTTTTGTTGGCGTTCTAAAATATATTTGATTTGAAGTATTACTGACTTTGATTTTACTTTCTTTTTGTTGGCCTATGCCATCTAAAGTTGCATTCACCATCTGTAGTCGTCTGTTGACCGAACACGACTTTTGGTCAACATGTAGATCATGAAGTGCAAAGTTTTGCTACTTTAGATGACATAGTTCAATAAAAGGCTCAAAAGAGAGAAGTCTAAAAATGAGTATTTACTGTAACGGATTCACTTTTCACTTCAACGGATTCATGACTAGCCCAAGTGGAAAGAGTTGTACGGGCCGCTGCTTCTATTTGAGAAAGCAGACTCTTGCGAAGCGCCTCGATTCCAAAGTGGTTCAAAGTCAAATTCCTGGTATACTTTCTAGAAGATTGACTTGCTTGGTCAAAAACCTCGGCAAAAGTGTCCATCGACCAAGTGTCAACTAGCTTCCCGTCTTGTCGGAGAAGGAAATGATTGAACTCTGGATCCGCGGTAATGATCACGGGCCTCCCCGCCACGTTGGTCTTGAAGATAGGCCCATATCTAACAAGCCCAAAACTCATCATTTTAACATCAAGAACCATAATTAAATATTTAAAACATGAAACAAAGTAGTATATATTAGTATTACCTTTTAATTCTGTTTTTGATGAATGGGGGGAGATCCAAAGAGGCACTTGGGATGACTAATTGAATGGTTTCTCCAATTAGAGGGAGCCCCATTGAGCCTGGAGGAAGAACTCCATTGCATTTTGGGTTCATCCATCTATAAATCCATTGACTAATATAAATTGTCACCAATGTTCCAATGAAGAATAACACGGATGACAAATTCAAATTTGAGTGATTTAAGTAGGATGAAATGTATGTCTCCATAGTTGAAGAGATAGAGAGAAAATTAAGTTGAAGAATGAAAACTTGCTATGATCTTTTGTTTGTGGTTGTATGTATTTATATGGAGCAAGAAATTATGTTGATTAAGATGTTAACATAGTTCACAATTGTATATGCTGTTTTTTGGGTTCATCTTCATGCAACATTATTAAATTCAGATTTTGGAACATATGTTTGGGGAAAAGACAGAAGATTGGATATAAGTTTTGCTTAGTTGGAAGTGGTTTGATCTTATTAATGTTCTCTTATTTGTCCCATATATATCGAATTGAGATATTAAAGTACTCTCAAACAATTGATAAAATTATAACGTCATGCGAAAGTTCAATAATATATGAGTTTTTAAAACAATAACTATCTTAAAAGAAATTTTGTAGGGGTTCTAATTGGGCCCGTGTTTAATAAGGCGAATGTAATAAAGAGGGGTAGAACCAATAATTAAGTAATCGAATTGGGCCTGTTTTTAATAAGGATCAGGTTAAGTAACCGAAGTCTTCACAAATTAAATAAGGATCAGGTTACTCCCACCTGCCTTTTTAGTATTGATATATCACTTGTATGATAAATAAACTCCCTCTATTTCTCCCAAATATCTCAATTTATATCTTTCTTATTCACACGTCTTCCTATTTAATTTTCTAAAAAAAAAAAAAAAAAAACCTTGAGACAACCCCTGCCCCGCCCGCGTTTGCAGCCGCCACTGACTTAGCCTGCGTCCGCCGCAATGTAAAATTTCAAAAAAAAATTGAATTATGTGCAGAAATTCGAAAAAAATTCTCGAACTTACTATAATTATGTGCAGAAAAAACCGAACTTATGAAAAAAATTCGAATTATGTGAAAAAAATTTGAATTATGTGTAGAAAATTTCTCGTACTTACTATAAAAACTCGAAAAATATTTTCAAACAATATGATCAATATTTCACATGTAAATCGACGGAAAAACTTTTCAAAGTTGGTACAATAATTCAAAAATATTTATTGAATAACATGAAAAATCTCAAAAAATATTTTCAATCAAAATGATTATTTTTTCACATGTAAAATTTCAGATTTTTTTTTTGAATTATATACATGAATTTGAAAAATTTTCTCATACAAAAACACTAGTATGCTCCATTTACTCTCGGGTCTTTTTTTAAAAAATTGGGTCATTTTTTTACAACAAACTAAAAATTAGCTATTTATTCTACAAAAGTTGAAAGTTAGATCTCAAAATGCAATAAGTGACAAGTATAACTTTATTTTTACAATTTATCCTAATAAAAATCAATTTCCCAAAAAAAAATAAATAGAAAACGGTAATAAAAGAAGAGAAAAGTTGACGAGAATTCCACATATAAATGAACACTTGAAAAGTGTAAAATATACAGCGCGCACTCGGAGACGACAACCATGACTCTGTCAACGTTCTAATATCGAATATAATCGTAATTCATATGTATATAATAATTTTATAATAGTCGAAAAATAAAAACTGAAAATCGCAGAATTTTGGATTGAAGCAATTTCCTGAAGTCCCTAAATTTTCTCAGATCTTCATACTCTGCATCACAATTTCCACCGGATGTCGAGTATGTTGAGATTAGGGTTTACTGCGTATATATTTTTTGCATCGATAATTGCATTAATCAGATTTGATGGAGCTTTGGGATCTCAGAAATCAGAAGAAGCATATTGCACGCTTCTCTACGGTGATGAATTTCTGCTCGGCGTCCGAGTATTGGGGAAGTCGATTCGGGACTCGGGTTCTGATAAAGATATGGTGGCTTTGGTATCTGATGGAGTTTCGGATTATGCCAAAAACCTGCTTCAGGTGTGTGTGAATATCTCTTTTTCATTTTTGATTCGTGAATAAACGTATGGTGCTTTGAATGTTTTGATGTTTTACGGAATTGTTGTGTAAAATTGGAGCTTATTGAGCCTGATTTTGTTTGTGGTGGGATGGGATTTGCTGCTTGAGGTTTTGATTTTAAGGAACTTGGTCCTTGGATAGTTTTAAGTTTTGAGATGTTATTCTGACCTGTGGTAAGAGGGATGATCTGAGTTCCTGGTAGTATATTATATCTGATGATTATACCTTGTGAAACATCAAATTGGTGATGGTAGTTTTTTTCATACTTTTGGCATGTGAGATGGCCGTGTTTCCGATTTGCTTTTAGTTGGCAAACTGAACTAGCTGTAAGATTTTGTACTTAAAATTTCTTGCCAAAAAGGAAGTATGGCTAGATTCTGTAATGTGTAGTCATTTGGTATTGAATTCTTATAGACAGTGTATACACAGTAAAATGATGACACCATGAATACTAATGTTTTGTTGTACTGGATCGTGTGTTGTTATTTCTCTGTCATGCAGACTGACGGCTGGATTGTGAAGACAATTAGTTTACTGAACAACCCCAATCAGGTGCGCCCTTCAAGGTTTTGGGGTGTCTACACAAAGCTCAAAATATTCAATATGACAAACTACAAGAAAGGTAGTTTATTCTATGTAGTAACATATTTTGTTGTGGATGGTGTAAATTTTAGGTAGTGGATATTTTACTAGCTTTCTTATATTTTTGGAAAACATGTTTGGAGTTAACTATTGCTGTGCTTGGTTGATTTAAATTTTATTGATGTGCATAATGTAGTGAAATTGTGGTGGTAATAATTTCTTCGTCCTTTTACATTCTGGCAGTGGTTTACCTTGATGCTGATACAATAGTGGTAAAGAACGTTGAAGATCTTTTCAAATGTCGAAAATTTTGTGCTAACTTAAAGCATTCAGAAAGGCTGAATTCTGGAGTTATGGTGGTTGAACCATCAGAAAAGGTGTTCAAGGACATGATGACCAAAGTAAACACAATGTACTCTTACACTGGAGGTATGGTTTAATTATATGATTTCTGAACTATTTAATTTAGCCCTTACTACCCCCAAAATAAGGGACCTTTTAGTTTGGTTTTAGCATTGCTGATGTTTTAGTCATCCTTATGGTTAATCCTTTTCCATTTTTCAGATGAGGTTTTAAGATTCTTGCAATGTATATCTGTCAAAAAGATATTAAATTAAAATCGTTAACTTCAGATGGAAGTAGTTATTATTTGAAATTGCACATTTTCCTTGATTCAAAGTTTGATGCTAGTTATAAGGACTAGTAATATAAGGATTCTTTTATTGCTTCCGGTCTAATCTGTCTCATTTGTTCTGGTGACTTAACAGGTGACCAAGGATTTCTAAACTCATATTTTCCTGACTTTGCAAATGCACGCATTTTTGACCCACACGCAACTGAGGAGGAATTGAAGTCTAGACCCGTACCTCAAATGGAGAGACTTTCTACGATATATAATGCAGATGTTGGTCTTTACATGCTTGCTAACAAGGTAACATTTATTACATAAAAGTAAATACATCTTTGTGCTTATGTTTTGCTAACCTGCACTTGTCACTTGATAATCTGACGCTCAACTTGTTTTGCATATTTTAAAGGTTTTGTGTATTATACTGGGTAAAGCAGAGTTAAGTAACTTTCAAATACTGCTATACTTAAAGCTGCTGCTACAAGTAGCTCAGTTTAGGAGGGACAGCTGTTCATTTAAAAAAAATAAAAAAAGAGGAGGGACGGCTGTTTTCTAGATCTATACCTCTTTCCTGTTTTCTCTGGCATTTCCTTAGCATATTTGGATGGTGAAACTTTTGCTAAAGGGTCTAAACGTTTACAGGGAAAAAGACATGTATAGTGTGCATATAATTATAAAAATGGGTGTGCAATTTGGATTTTTAAATTGAAAGCGCACCAGGTTGCTTATGTTATCTAGAAGGATGCTATGTACTTTTTCATATTTTAATTCCTCGTTCTCTTATTTTCAGTGGATGGTGGACGAGAAAGACCTTCATGTTATTCACTATACACTTGGTCCTCTTAAACCGTGGGATTGGTGGACGCATTGGCTTGTTAAACCCGTTGATGTGTGGCAGGTATATGAATCTCCTTTTAATTTGATACATTAAATTTTTTAATGTGTTTTCCGTGAAAACGTGACTAAATTGGTCCTAGTTACTATTCGGGACATGCTCTTGGCCAGATGTTTATGAGGTATTCTCTATTGATGATTTACAGAATGCCCGGGTAAATCTTAAAGAGACTCTTACAGGGACTGGTGGGGGCCAAAATCCAAATGATGATCTGCTAATCAAATTTCTTATTCTGATTCCACTCGTGCTTTTATCTTTTTGTTATTATCGCTCGTACTTACAGGTCAGCAACTTGGGAATTTCCTCTTTCTGCAAACGTTTGTCAACATGCTTATTATGGTTTATATCATAACCATTATTTATTACAACAGACACGATCGCTGTTCGATCATATAAGACACCTCTACTATAAGTTGAGATCTGGAGCTGTGTTTGGTTACTCCTCTGTTACTAACTCTACCATCAGCTCTAATCAGCAGGTATACTATGCTCGTCATCTTTTCATTAACTGATAATCAATTGCTTATCTTAAAGTTAGGAGGACTAACTGTCTGATTTAAAATCTGTATTGTCGTATTTGTGTCCTATTTCGGTTGTGTATGTGCATAAGTCCCATTTCAGATGTTGTCTTGGTCTGCTTTCACCCTTGGCATACAAATATTTAATCATGATGACTTTCTGAAATATTAACTCTTATGTTTGGAATCACAGCTTCCCAGCGCAGCTTTGAGCAAAGTCCCTTCATTTCTGGGTGCAATATCAGTGGTTGTTTGCATTTTGACTGCTCTAATTTCCCTTGCGCTTTCATTTTCAATTGTGCCTCGACAAGTTATGCCATGGACTGGTTTCCTTCTTGTGTACGAATGGACCTTCACAATTTTCTTCCTATTGTTTGGAAGCTATCTGCATTTAATCAGTCTATGGGGAAACAAAGTGGGCCATCAATCAACATCGCCCCTTTCAAATCCCGAATCCTTAGCATATGATTCTGGAAAAGGTAGATATCCTTAGAAAAATTACTTTAGTTTGTTTTTATCTTCAAACGATTGGAGTTTTTGATGTTCGGTTTGTTATTAGGTCATGTGCGTCAATTGTCTTCTTGTGATGTTGCTGCATGTTATTATGGGTTAGCGATGGCATCACTTGCCCTGGCAGTTCCTCTGTTACCTTGTCTTTTGGGAGTCACTGCTCTATTTTTAAGGTATTTTCGTTTATTATCTCCCCTTCCTCTCTTTATGTATTTGCATTTAACCAAGGGCAATTTTACATTTTTCAGTATATTTCTCTTTGAGTATTGATTTACTGAGGACTCTTGCCTGAGCAAAAAACTATGTTTGAGCAACACTGTTTTTCGCCTTAGTTTCACATGCTATATGCTGACTGCTGCTTTTCCGCTCTTAAGTTGTACATATTTTAGTATTCTATGAAATTAGTGTTATTACACACGGATTTTAGGGATCGGTGTAATATAACTATTTGTTTGAGTTCCATTCTTTACTTCACTAGGGACTGTTAATGTTTTCTCCGTGGAGCTCGGTCCTGTTCTTTTTTACTGACACTTGGTCCTTTATCTTCTTTTTTTTCCCCTTAAAAAATGTCACTCTATAAAATTTAATAATGACATCTAAATACTTTTTTTTTCATACTGAAAGTTAGGATTATTGTAGACTAAAAAAAGTGGAGAATAAGGGGAAATGAGGAGACACTGATAAAGTGTATATTGTGTTCCATAAATAAAGATTAATTTTGAAATGTTGGCTTAAAAAATGTTTTGCAGGGACAATTCCTTTTCTTTAACATTTACTACATTAAATTCATTTTGAATTGAACTGTTTCTTATTCTTATTCTTATTCTTTTTCCCCCTTTTCCGTTTTGTGCTGGGGTTTAATTTAAGGACTTGTCAGTGTTTGGGAGCTTTCCTAGGATTTAGAGCTCTCTGAAAATGAAGTTCTGAGAGTCTGATTCGTATGTATACTTGAAATCCTACGCATAATTAAGCTTAATTCAAGTAGTGCATCTAATTGCATGACATAAGATTACTCCTTTCAAGTTACACCCATAATGGATAACACAGTTTATTTTTCCTACAAAATAAGAGAAGCCATTTTTTTTCCCTTCTAAACTTTCCCTCTTGGAATTTGCTGTTAGACTTCCATTTAATACTATCTCCCCTGTTAAGGCGCGCTAAATGAATGGCCAAATACTATGTAAACAAATAGCTCATGTATTAATCATTTGACTCAGCACAGAAAGAAGGCTTAATAAAGCACTCAAGCAAAGAAGGTACAAAGGAGTTGCCTTAGGCTACATCTGAAACCAATGTTTGATTATTTTGTAGATCTTTCCATGCATCAGACTTATTACCTGTGAAGACATTGTCCATATTATTAGACTAATATTGAATGGCAAAAAATGAGAGACTTTAATTCTTTTTCATGACAAAAAACTAGTGGCTGTCTCAACTATGATGACTAGGTGTTGAAATAGCTATTATGCAGCATTATCTTGACTTGTGAATTGAGTTTTTTCCTAAACACACTTGACCTGATTGATGACTTATTTTACCATCAAACGTTGTTATCTATTTTTTGATTGTATGTTATATTTATGCTCGAGTGTGAAAATGGTGTCTCTGTGTATTTCTTCAGTTTATAATAAATACCTTTACCACTGGTTTATCAGGTTAGCTCTAATGATAGCAACAGGCTTTGTCTTGGCAATGTTTATGACCTATGCTTCAGAACACCTCTCAGTAAGAGCATTTGTGACAGGCTATGAAGACAGGGACTCCCAACGGGCCCGAAACTTTTGCTACCTGTGCTAGTCGAAATAACAAGTTTTGTGTTGTAAGCTAATTATAAACTGATTTAGGTGCTTTTCTTTCTTGTAATTTATTGCTAAAAAATTCTTTCAATAGTATATATTGCTGGACCTTTTTTCCGCCCCCAACCAAAAAGAAAAAGAAAAAAACGAATTGTTGTACATGTGGTTCTGGAATTTCTGTTGGTATAAACTATAAAGGACAGATATTCAGATCACTTGATGGATTGCTAGTGTTTTATGCTTGTACTTCACAAAATTTTGATATGTTTTAAGGAGTATTGATCCCACTACTTCATTTGTTGCTTTTTGTTGTTTTCTTTGACCTAACTTTCACTTCATCTAATAATTGAGTTGTACACTGAAAGTGTGTTTCATGATGGTTGAAATTGTTAATCAATTTGATCATCATATTCGTTGGAATTATGTATTTGAGTGGGTACAAGAAATGAAATTCTATATTAAGGTCGTCATCCAATAATTTGACTTGGTTTTTTAAGATTTGGGTTCATTTTATGATATAAATTATGCTGTATAACTTTATTTTATTTTTTAAGTCGAAATTGAGTAAGTCTCCCGCGCACTACTAAGTGCATCGTGCAATTTAAGTGTTTTTTAAACGTGCAACTTGTTTTAACTTACAACTTATCCACTGTAAAATAAATTGAATGTTTTAAACAAATAAATTGCACATTAAAAAAATATGTGTGCACCCGATATAATATTTGTGCATGATGTAATATTTTATTATGATAGAAGAAAACGAATCACATTAAATAAATGGTAGTACGATGATGAGAGTTGTTTCATGAGATGCTCACTTTCAATTAAATAAAAAAATAAAGTTAATCTACATTTTTTATCAGTTAAGGAATTGATTTTGACGCCTACAACAATCGTGTTCATCCACCAATACACTGAAAATCAAAACAAAATTAAATAAAACAAGAAGAAATAAAATTATCATATGTGTTTGTCTTACCTTAAAGCATTAAAGAAAAGAAAAAAGGAATCAACGCTAGCTGCATGCTGTGACTGATTAATAACAAATAATACACAATGATATCATGAATATTTTAATTTGGGAATCCATCAAATTATATAGCATGAAGTAAGAGTTAGTGATGAAGAATTAGACAAGTGTCCAGTTAATTATGACAGGATACCTAACTAGTTTCTCTCTCACGTTTCTTTTAATTAGACACATCTATTTAATACAAAAATTCATATGAGACGATCTCATGCATAAAACGGGGTATAATTTAGCACAAATTATTCCATCCGAGCCATTCCTCTTAAAATATTAAAACATCATTGTCCAAATTATTTTTCCGTCTTACCGTGAAACCGTCTCATATAAATTTCTATCTTTATAAGAAAATATTGAGTATTAGTAGTATTTTTCTGTAATCATTTGGAGAAGATTAAAATCAGCTTAAATTCCTGTTCACATTAAATGTGTGAGTGCTGATCAACTTTTGAAACTATATACATATATTTCAGTTATTTTTTTGAAGGAATAAAAAAATTACAAATGAAAAAAAAATCCAAACTTTATTAACTTTTCTTTGGGATTATAATTAAGGATTAAAAAAAAAGTAGATCTACTGTACAAATTTGTATAGATACAAATCAATCAATTTAGGAAGGGTCAGGTGGTCAAAAAGGGGTCAAAGATGGGTTGAGTAAAGTAAAATTGAGTCTCAATTGAGATTTGTATATATACAATTTTGTATCCTAGACTTTGTCTAAAAAAAAGGATCTACCTTTGTCATTAATTACACTTTGAGAACCAAACTTTCAACTTTTGTAGGGTAAATTTTGTTCTTTTAAATTGTTGTAAAATCGGATCTCATCAGGCAAAGCAAGAGGGCATTTTTGTCAATTCAAAAGTAAGTATTTTGTCCACAAAAATTTGTACAAGGTTCTGTAACAATTTGAAAGTTGAATATCCACCCTAAAACAAAAGATGGATCCTTCTTAAAGTGCAATGAATAACATTTGTCCTTGTAACCAATGACAGTACTGGAGATCTGAGTCACACTTTAGTGACACTACCGGTGGAATACTTTTCCAAACCATATTATACTAAACTAATTAAATACATATATAGCTTCAAATTAATTAGGTCGATCATGATCATGCAATGGAATAATTTAGGTTTATATAATGTGTGAAAAGATTAAAGGAATTGCATAAGCAAGCCCACAAGAAACAAATACCATGTCGTGAAAACATTGCCTTTTATCATTTTTGGATATATTAATTCTTCTACTCAAAACCATTAGACTGCCCCCCCACCCCTTTTATTTGTTTAAATATTCTTTTTTTGGTATATTTTTATGCACCCCCTCGAACTCTTGACTCTTGAGAACATATTTGATTATTTCTCTAAAAAAATATATATATTTTTAAAAAATGGTATGCTTTCATGAATTTTAATAGTTTAAGGGTAAATGTAAATATTTTTCCGACAAAAAATTAGCATCAAATGCAAAAAATGATATTTATTCATACTAATCTTGATACATATTTTATTAGATACATGGACGTAATTATATGCATAAAACGGATGTTTTATGATGGCAAAAAAAAGGTTGAGGGCAAGCAAGTCTCATGCCACGATTTTTTGGATGAATCATGCATGAACTCCTCTCAACTATAGTTAGGCGTTTATTTTACGTTATTAACAAAAAAAAAAAAAAAAATAATAAAATAAAAAAAAAACATAAGAATATGTCTTCCGTACAAATCATGCAGCTCAAATGCATTTTTTGAAACATAAAATTTATTTGAATAAAATATTCAAATAGTTACACTAAAACATTCAACCTGTATATAATATTTCAATAAAATAAGTTTCACTTTACTTTTTGGTAGTCGCACACATTCTGCATATAGAAATTAAATTGCAAAATGTTGTGCTCAACAACGTACATATGCATATTGCTAGTGTACACAATATAATATCTGATTAAAAAATGTGATAGGAAAAGGAAATTAAGGATTTCATGTGGTTCATCCTAAAACTTCATCATAACTTATTAATTGTTACTCCTTCCTTTTCGAAATCAATTAAACATTTACTCCCCCGTCATTTAGATTGTTCAAATATTATTTGACTCGTGTTTTATCAAGTGAGTTGTTTATTAGTATTTGAAATGATAAAAAGATTTTTACGGTGAGATATGATAGTCTTACCCATCATCTATCATACTCATACTTAAAAGTTATTTTATCATTTCATATACTAATAAATAATTCGTTCGCTAAAATAAGAGCCAAAAGTGAAATGGTCAAACAAAATCAGAACAGAGGTATTACAATTTACATATAATTTAATGTGAAATTTTTTTATTAATATAAATTATTTTTTATCGAGGATTAAACGATAAAATAATGACATATTACGTAAATAAAATGAGATAAAATTACTTTAGCATTGGAAAATGAATTACATGTGATGTAATATTGAAATATTTAGAAATGACAGTCTAAGAGCGTGTTTTGAAACACTTAAAATAGTTTTCAGAAACATTTATTTTCAAAACTCTCTAACTCTCACAGCTTTTAAAAATAAGTGCTTCTAAAAGCTGTTTTAAGTGTTTCAAAACCCACTCTAAATGTTCAATCTAATTTTACAATTTCTTTTTGTTAACCTAATAATAGAAGATTCCGCATAAGCTTGTCCTTGCCTTTTGTACGGTCCACTAGTGGGTACCTTTCCTTTCTGAATTGATGAAACCCACTTTACTTATCCTTTGCCTTTGATATCTGAAACAAGTAAAGCCGTGTTTGGCATAAACACGGTGTTTGAAAACACAAACCCCAAAAATAACAGTGCATGATATAATATATATAACCCTCGTTTTACAGTCGCCGTTTGTAATTTGGTGTATAATTTAACTAAATGGAGTATTTGTTATTTTCTTCAACAATAAGTAAGATCCAAACATATCCTTAAAAGTGTTGTCCTTTTTGCGAATCCACCAAATCCTAAATAAAGGTACAATCTCGATATTTAGACATATATTAATATAAATGTTCTCGTTAATTTTTTAAAAGATATGGTAGAAACCCTAATATTATTAAAAGCAAAGTTTATATTAAAACCTGGTTTAATATCATCACCATACTATCGCATATAGAAATTAATCTTATAGTTCTTCTGAATAATAATATGAGTGGTGTACGGTAAACCAATTTCACATAAAACCTTCTCTATTATTAATATGTGCGCACTTTGAATCTTATCTTTAAAAAATTAGTTAACATCAACTTCCTTGAAAGTAAAGCTCTATTGTTCATGATGTATATGTTCGATGTATTATTATTTATAGTATCAAAGTTATTTTTGTGTAAATTTGCACGAATTAATATTCATAAAAATCAGTTTAATTATATAAATCTCAAATTAACTCAACTCAATATATTCGAATTTAATAAAAAATGATACTAGTGCTTAGTTTATTTATTTAATAATAATTTGCACGGTGCATATTTCTAAATAAAAATTTACCTTATTATTAATTTAAACATTGATCAAATTAAAAAAAGAAAAAAGAAAAATCCCATTGATTCTTCATTCTTCAGTCACGTTGTCCACTTGTAATATTAAATGCCATCAATTAGTTAATATAATTATAATGGTGTCGGAAAAAAAATATAGTGTAGCACTTTCATCAGTTCATCTGTAAATCATCATTTATAATTTCAGAATAAATAATTTTCAAGTGGATAATATCCAACTAATAAGTATATTCTTGATCACGATATAGATTTTGTCATTATCCTTAATTTTCACAAAAGAATTGAATAAAAGGCAACCAAGAGGACCCCACCTGAGGCAAAAATGAAAGCTAAGCAACAATATTCTCAATATTTTTGTTAACAATAATTGAGTTTAGTTCGCTGAATGTATATTTTAGTACTTTAAGTTAAAATTTATGTTATTTTCCAAGAATAAGCCATTCAAAATTTTCTTTAGTCTTATATCGAACTTATCAAATCTTAAACAAAACAAAAGGTTTAAATGATCTTTTAAAAAATAGTGTTAATATGATTTTATTAGGACTACAAAATATGATACTACTACTTATTATAATGATCAGGCTGTAAGCTTGAAAGAAAGAAAAGAAAAAACTACTCAATTAACATGATACTAGAATATGATCGTAAAAACTAGTGTATTAATCAAAGACCACTATATTGTATTTATTTTATTAATATGTCACACTTATTATATTTTATTAATCATTGTATACATAGACTATACAAAAAAATATATACAAATTTAAGTATTCGTACATTCTTTTATAATAATACTATTAACAATTACTCATCCGCTCAGGGGCGAATCTGGGGGAGGGGGGTGGGCAAGTGGGGATTTTTAGCTCTATGTATTTATATATGTGTATATATTTATAGTTATATTAATATATGTATTTATCCTTCTTATTTTAATTTATGTGTGTTATATAATTGGCAAAATATAGTGTGAACAAGTTTCACGGTAAAACTGGTTGAGCAGTGTGATTTATATTACTAAAGAGTGTGATATTTTATTGTAAATTGTGTGATTTTTTACTATAAAGAGTATTACTCATAAAAGTGAAGGGTGTGACTTATATTATAGCAAATAATGTCGTAGTGATAACTGAAGGGTGTGAATTATATTACTAAAGAATATGACTATAAAAAAAAAAAAAAACCAATTTCACGGTGAACAAGTTTCACAGTATACCAACTCTATATAATTATATCGATATTTAAGTGTTAATATTTTATTAAATAAATTTAAAATTCGTGTGTTTATTATACTCTCGCCCCCTAAAATTTGATTTCTGATCCGCTGTATGATACATGCATGCAGTGTGTCCCAATGAAGTGAGCGAATTACACATCATATTAATAATTAATGAAGTGGAGGAATTACCCTGTAAAAAAATAAAAAAAAAAATGAAGTGGAGGAATTACACATCATATTAATAATTTTAATATGACAGCTTTTTCCTGTTAGATTTTATTTATATATAATTCATTTTTTCACTACCCACGCCCATGGATTTAGACGTCGTCCTTAATTTAATTTGAATTTAAATAGAAAATGACGATAATAATATTTATTAAGGGTCTGTGTAATACATGCTTGCACTCAATTATTGGAAGTATCAGAAGTGGCCGATATCACATAAATAAGATAGAAAATATAGTAAATGATTAAAAAGAAAACAATTCAATGGTAGTAATTTTTTTCTGAGTAACTTTATAACGTTTATGTGTTATATAACTATTTTTTTTAACAAGTTATAGTTTGATTTCATTCTTTAAATGGATAATATGTTTGAGTTAAAGTTTTTCTCCATATTATATTTGATTTCTCAATATTACATTTTGAGCTAAGAATAGCAACAAGATTCTTTTCATAATTGGCTGTACTGTAGCAAACAAAATCGAAATTATATCGCTAATTACAAATGTTTATTTAAATATTGCAAAAAATGTTTATTTATAAATTTTTTGATTCAAAACTCGAAATTATATATTGTTTATTAATGAAATAATACAAATTTGCTTTCTTTATTTTCGTTTTTACCCCCTTCCCCATCTGCACTAGTTTTCAAATATTACCACTCATGTACTTTTATTTTATTTATTTTTTCAAAATTTCCCCCTCACTATGAAAAGTAAAAGTGATTAAATATTCGAATACTGGACCAAACTGATCAAATGTAGGGGTTAGTAATGAATATGGTGTTAATTATATTTTTCATGGTATATATATATATAAAATTTATAAATAGGAGATATCTGGTGTATTTTTTAATTGTAAATATAGATTCACTTGAAATTAAAAGGAATGTGTGGTCATATCATATTAACATTCAACTGTTTTCTTAATCTTAAGTGTTTAATATTTTTCAACAGCTGATTCAGAATCAACTAAATTTTATATGGATTATGAACATACAATAATGCCAAATTTCAATTACTATTATTTGTTATATAAGTATAGATTAGATGCAAAGAAGCTAGAATAATATAATTATATAAATTGGCGGTTGGAGTTGGTTAATGATAGATAGTGATTAGTGACAGAACGCTCACATGTGATACACCAGGTGGTACCTTTTCGATTTGCATATGTTTTATTCCAAAATTACTAATACTTTCTTCCCAGAATTAGGTGCCCCCCACAAGGTTCCTTAATAGTCAATGAGGCACCATTGCATTACACCGACTATAATTTGGACATAAACGTTTTTATTTAAAAATAAATAAAAAAAGGTATAATTTGAGTATAACGGGTTGTCCAGATTCATCACAAAGTGATAAGGGTATTTTCATCTTTTTTTATAGTTTATTGATTGTTTTATTCTTAATGAAGTCTGTTATGATATGAACTAGTAGAGAGAAGTCTTATTAAAGATAAAATAAAAAAGAAATACATATTCACTCCAAGATGAATCACCTTGTTCAACATTATTGATAATAGAAAGGACTGAATATTGAGTTATGTTAATTTGTATCTCATCTCATTTATGAGATCGTATGAATTTTTGCCATAATTCAATTATTACTAAATAATGAAATTGACATTTATTGTATATTTATATTCTTAATCGGTTCAATAAGATTTTACAAATTGTTTAGTAATTATGATTATTATTTTCAATACATTAAAATCACCTCTAAATATTTCATAAGTTCTAATGGTATGATATTATTTATAGAAGAAATAATTATTATGAACCATAGTTAATCTCTATGCTTTACTACCCTAATCTTAAAAAAATTCTTACTATAAAGGGAAAAATAGACTTTTAAATATTCATTAGAATTGCACGGTAATACAACCACTTATTTTTCAGAAGTAGGTTTTGTTTATGATTTTGGTTGATTTTTAATTTGATAGCTTACTAATATAGTTTAAAAATACATTTGAGTCTCACTATGCTATATTCACCTAATACACAATTTTGTGTAATATTTTAATACTTGAAGTCATACTATAATTCGACCTAAAAAATATCAAAGTATGTCAAAAAAACATGTAAATATCAAAATAAAATATTGATTTTGTAATTTATAACAAATAAATATGGGTAAACTTATGATCCACCTTATAATATAAGTGGGTCAAAAAAAGAATGCACGGTCCTTTATGCAAGCTGTCGGAGGAAACTGGTCTCATGTGCATTTGAATGCACTCGCTCTATTTCATAAGATTTTAAAAAGCGTCTGATTATACAAAATAAAAAACATGTAATTATTCCGCATGTAAACGTGCAATTATGTTCTCATATTAACAGTTATACTTTTTTGTATAAATAAGTCATACTTTTCAGCATAACAAATTACACGTTTTTTAAATGCACTATAAAATGCATGGTGCACCCGAGTCATACAAGAATTACCCGTTGGAGGATTATTTTTCAATGTAATCCAACAGCCTAGTTAACAGTTTTGGCGCACAATTCTTGCATTCATTTCATTTGCTTATACAACTCTCATTTTTGTTGCTTTTTCCAGCCATTTATCTTTCTATTGCCTTTTCTGTTGCAAAAACAAAAAATTATCTTTTAAGTTTTTGTTTTTCCCGGTCTTTTTATATTTCAATTGCTTCTTCTATTAAATAAAAAAATAGCAATATAATACAAATGTATTTTTTAAATGTGCAATTTATTTACATTAAAATATGTAATTTATTCAGTTTAAAACAAATTATAAAAGTGCACTTCATTTGCACAGTGCATACAAGACTTTGCCCAAAAAAGAGTAGGTCTCTGGTGCATTGGGTGTGCTATACAATTCAAGTGTATTTTTTAAATATTTAATTTATTATAATTTATAACATGCACCTTGTGTAGGTGAAAATAAATTGTACTCACTCCCTCCCATACTTGTTTACCGTTTTGCTTCCGCCACGAGTTTTAATATGGAAGTTGATTATTAATATTTGAAGGAATAAATTTGCTTTTGATTGGGGGTATTGTAGTAATTCTACTTTATTATTAAATTATATTTTTTTAGGTAAAAATAATTGCATGAGATGTAACTTTGACATATTGAGTTCAGATAATTAAAAATGTTGTGCTTATGTTATCATCTTGTGTAGAGATGAGTAAACTAGTATGTGACAAGCAGTTTGAAAAAATAGATAAATAAGAATGGGACGGAGCAAGTCAAACATTTCGAAAAAGAGTTGATTTCCCATGAAAAAGTTTCATAGTATAAAATTGAATTATTTGATCCATTTTATTTATTCCAAGACACTTTTCTAACCAACTAAACTTGACTCGTATTATACATTGGATAGCTAGGTTCACATGTTCATAAATTAAAAATCAATTTCATAGTATGAAATTTGTTTACGTTAGAGTTTGCCCTAAAAAATATTGGTAAAATATAGTGTGAACAAGTTTCACGGTGAAACTGATTAAGGAATGTGACTTATATTACTAAAGAGTGTGATTTTTTATTGTAAAGAGTGTGATTTTTTACTATAAAGAGTATTACTCATAAAAGTGAAGGGTGTGACTTATATTATAGCAAAAAATGTCGTAGTGATCATTGAAAGGTGTGACTTATATTATTAAAGGGTGTGACTTATATTACTAAAAGAAATATGCATATAAAAAAAAATCGGTTTAATGGTGAATAAAAGTTTCACAAATAAGAATTCAAAAAAATATAATTGAATTACATGATGCACGTATAATATTTTTCCTTTAACTGGATTTGTTACTAAATTATAGATATTTTACAAATAATAAAAAAGAAAACAATTAAACTATAGTATAATACACACATGCATGGCGTATTAAATAATTTTATAAAAAACAAAATCAACAAATTTCATTTGAAATTCTACAGCCAAGCCAAGATTGATTGCCACCTAAACTAAATAGTTGAAAGGTGATGAAACTAGGCTTGAATCCGAATATTCCGTCACATATACTCTCCCACTCCTGACTCCCCCTCGATAAATATACCCTACACTCACTCAACACAAACAAACAAATACCACAACACACTCCCATCCTATCATGTGCGACACTTTCTCAACCGACTACCAACTCTGCGAAGAGCTCGGCCGCGGCCGCTTCGGCGTCGTCCACCGCTGCTACTCCCCCCTCTCCGCCGTCTCCTCCGCCTGCAAATCCATCAACAAGCACTCCCTCTCCGACGACCCCACCGACCGCCGCTGCATCGAATTCGAGCCCAAAATCCTCCACCTACTCTCCGCCTGCCCCAACGTCCTCCGCCTCCACGCCGTCTACGAGGACGACCACCACCTCCACCTCGTCACCGACCTCTGCGACGGCGGCGACCTCTTCGACCGGATCTCCTCCGGCCGCCGCCTCCCCGAGCCCGAAGCCGCCGCAATTTTTAACCAATTGATGGAGGCGATCGCCTTCTGCCACCGATTGGGCGTGGCTCATCGAGATATTAAGCCAGACAATGTCCTGTTTGATTCGAGGGGGCGATTGAAGCTCGCCGATTTCGGATCTGCGGATCTGTTCGGCGTTGGGGATGGGGAGATGAGCGGCGTGGTGGGGACGCCGTACTACGTGGCGCCGGAGGTGCTGAGCGGGAGGGGGTATTCCGAGAAAATCGATGTCTGGAGTGCCGGCGTGATTTTGTACATTATGCTCGCCGGCGTTCCCCCGTTTTACGGCGACGGCGCGGCGGAGACTTTTGAGGCGGTTGTGAGGGGGAATTTGAGGTTTCCTACCAAAATTTTCCGATCGGTTTCGCCGGAGGCGAAAGATTTGCTGAAGAAAATGATATGTAGAGATGTCTCCAGGAGGGTCTCCGCGGAGCAAGTTCTGAGTGAGTATTTGTTAATTATTTCCATTGGGTTTATTTTTTTGAGAAATATTATTGTGATTTTTTTAGTTTTTCTGTTAAATTCGTTTTAATGATGTAAGTTGTGCTGATTTTTCAGGGCATCCATGGATGATTAATAGGGGAGAGACGACGGTAGTGGAGGATTAAAGGTGAAAGATGAAATTAATTACTTAAGTTTTGACTTTTGAGTGAAGACCATTTTGCACTGTATGATAAAACAGGCAAGGAGCAACAGCAGAGAAGGCAGCGGAGAAAATTAGAGGAAATTTAGAAATCTTCCTTCACACGGGTCTCTTGTTTTGGGATGGACGGTTGTGATGTGTTACTAGTATAAGACGCAGTAGGGAATCTTACCCGTGCAGTGAATATTGAGCTGAGAGTGTATATGTGATGTGCGACAATATTTGTCTATCAATAATAGTGCCTCAACTAAATTACCTAATTTCATGCTTGCCTCCAGATTTTCTTTTAGGAAATCAATGTTTTTTTTTCATATACTATACACAAAAACTCGTGTGAACCCGAGTTCACGGTGAACTCAATTTTTTAAGTATCAATATTATGTATAAAAACTATTATTGTTATGTATAAAATTTTTGACTGTTATGTACAAAAACTATCACTGATAAAAAATGCTTTATATTTTTAAACAATAAAAGTTTTTATGCATAACAATGATAGTTTTACACGTAACAGTGATAGAGTTATTCTATACTATAAACAAAACACGAATATAAATTGTAATTGAATATAGTATAAAGAATGTTAATAAATATTATATTATGAATAGATTTCACCAAATAATTACTATTTTACTATTAAAAAAATTGTAACCAAACAATTAATTACGCCTGTATGGGTTACCGTAATGAATTATGAAGTGTAATTTGGATAACCTTAAACAAATTGCAATTGTCGAAGCTTCTGTAGCATATTATATTACTACTAATAACAATTAATAAAATAGAAAATTATTTGGTGTATGTGTTCCAGCTGGCAAGTGAATATTCGGTTGTGTTTGGTTTGGCCCACGGCATGAGACATGCTACATCGTCCAAAAAACCGCCGTTGATGCGTGTTCATTTTCATTACTTCCATTTTAGAATATAATCATGTACTAAGGTGATACACCGCATTAGTGTGAACCCAGACAAAACAAAATTAACATTTAATTTATTCCAAGTATCCGTAATTACTTGATACTACAATATTTTCATATTCATGGTGATATTTATCTTCTTACTTTGAATTTTCGCTTAACTCTGGAATACACCAGGTTGCACCATGTATTTGATAATATATTTTAAAATTATATATTGTATTGAAATATGCATTTTGTTTACATTGAATCATGCAATTATTAATATGAAAAATAAATTATACGGTTTAATGTACATAAATTACATATTTCAATACAAACATAACTTTAAAATACACTATGAAGTGCACGATATCCCTGATGCACATTAAATCCACTCCTGAATTTTGGTTATAATTGTTGGTAAATATAGAAATATTTACTTAATATTTAAAATAATTTTTTTTTCTTTTTACAAGGGAGAACCACAACATTCGACTATTGAGAATAGAGTAGCTATTTGGTGAAACTTGTTTATAATATGAAATTTATATCATTGTATGCACTAATAAATTAATATCATATTATTTATTAATTAATATTATTACACTTATCAACTAATAACAATTTATATATAAACATGTTTTACAAGAGAATTTGCATTGAGAATATAAACTGGATTAACATCGTTGCCGTGCATTAATTCAAATATCACATAAAATAAATAATTTATAACAAAAATTCATTTGAGATGACCTCATGCATGATACAATCTAATATAAATACGTAAGCCTTCTAAAGTATTAAAATGTCAATGTTTAAAGGGAGAATAACATTCCACTACAAAATCACCCAAAACATTACAATCAGGTACAAAGTGCAGAAAATTTATGCACTTTAGTTCAAAATTGAACTATGGTACGACGTACTTTAGTTCAAATATCTGCACTTTTTACCTGATTGTAATGGTATCCTAAATTTTATATCTAACTGTAATTTTCTCATGTTTAAATTATATCACGCCTCACCGTGATATCATTTCATGCAAATGTGCCTCATAATTTATATTTAGTGTAGCGTGTAATAACTTTTGAGCTTTCCGCTCATCGGTACACTATATATTCACACATGATTTTAAGTGCTGTTTTAACAGGGAACCTTGTATAAATGAGAGATTTTTACCACTATTTTTTTTCAACGTAAGTGCAAAATTATGTTGAAGCAGAGTAATTAATTTAGATATATCTTTCAAAAATAATAATAATAATAATAATTTAGATGTATACAACAGTAGAATCTTTCCCTTAGTATTCTATTGCATTTTGCATATTTTGATAATATTAATCACTTGTTTTTTGCTATATGAAATGACATGGAAGAACTTTTCGTGTTCAAATAGTATTAATTTGTACCATATTTTTTGTTTATTTTATAAGCATGATATAACTTATAAGAGAATAATCATCTCCTATTATATACACATACTAATATGAAGTTAAGTTGAAAAATCTCGTTAATATTAATTCGAGCAAATAATGATCGATGGATATATTAAAATGTGCATAATATAAACCTCATAAAGGAAGAATCTGAATAATTTGAGACAAAATAAACATGACAAAAAGCATCCCTCTTTAGAGATTTGAATCATTTGATGGAGGTATATTATTAGTACATGCTTCCTCAAAGTAACATATTATATGCTTATTGATCCGTTAATTATTCTGGTTTATTTCTTGGGTAACACTTGTGTGCACTAATTGCACAATGTACAATTAATGTAATTAAATTTAATTTTAATTTGGTTGGACAATCTACACCCTAAACACTAAATCATAAATCTTAAATCATGATCTATTCGGGTTGAGTGAACCATGAATCACTCAAGTCGGATTCGGTCGGGTCGGGCCGGTAAAAAATCGAATTGGTAAAAAAAAATTATATAAAAAAAAAAACTGAATTGAAATCCAATTGCACCAAATTAAAATTGGTGCAAATGGTGCATTGGAGAATTTGCCTATTCCTTGACTTCGAATATGACATGAAAAATAAATAAAACAAAAATATAATATATGAGACTGTATTTTATCATGGACTCTTGATAAGCAATCTTGGTTATTCTTTACACACACAAAAATAAATAAAATAAATTTAGAAGAAAACGAACAGACTTCAACTTGAAGGAGAATAAGTCAAAGAGATTATCACGTTAGATCCTCTATCATACTAGTACATATAGTAATTTGTTACTAGTATTTACTAATATGTGAGTCAAAATATACGCATTAATGTGGTATTGAAAAATTACTAATTAAATAAGTAGGACTAATTGCGTGGACAATTTTAATTTGGTTAAATAGGTTACTCATAATCTTGAGTGTTTTCTTGGAAAGTGCTTATTGAAGGCAAGTTTAATCCAAACTTATCCCAAATCGACCCGCTTTAAATTTAACATTTACTACTAACTAATGTCAAAAACTTTTCTACACCTCACCCTGTTTAAAATATAAGATATTTTAAACTTTTTGCACATTTATTAATAAAAAAATATATACCAAAATTAATTTTGTTTAATAATAAATTATCTTTAATAAATGATAGGGAGTAAAACAAGAAAGTAAAGAAAAAATATTAAATAAGAACAGTGTAGAAAAATAGAAGTCAAAACATTAAATAAAAAATAAATAATACAATAAACTAAAATATCTTATATTTTGAATAGGTGAGAGTAGTAACTAGTGTACAAAAACAAAATGTCACAGTAGAGAGTAGTATTAATATACAGCAATTCAAATAAAAGAGAATATATATTAATTAATATGTTAAATACTATTAAAACTAGTATTTTGTAGTATAAAGTATTCTCTTCATCCCGCGATAACGTACACCCCTACTCAGGTACATAAATTAAGAAAATTTGATTTATTTGTATTATTTAAATTAATTCTAATGATATTGTGAGAGTGTAAGTTTTGAGTGTTTTCACGTTTTTATAAATGTGCATGTTATTGCGGGACAGACTCAAAAAGGAAATTGTGCATGTTATTGCGGGACGGAGGGAGTACTATTTTTATTATATAATTTATTATTGTTTGTCCTTCTTTCATGAAAACTGCTTTCTTAAAATAAATACAATTTCAGCGAAAATCATATTTTTATTAATATGGTTAAAATTGAGTTAAAATTATACGATGTGATGCACACAAGTGGTACTACCGTACATAATTTTAAATATTTATTATTTATATATATGTATATATATGATCATAATTTTAAATTTTAAATAAAATATTTTCATGAAATGTTCTATCTTCATTAATATTAATTTAGAAGTATATATTCTTTTGATTATAATAATAATAATAATAATAATAATATTAATTTAGGTGTAGTAGATTTGGGGTCTAATTATAGTACTGCACAGTAGTAGTTCAGGAGTATAATTTATATCTAACCAGATTTAAGAGTTTGGCAGTTATTCATTTATTGCAACGAATAACAATTTAATGAACGCAATCTTGAATATCAGTTAATTTAGAATTCATAAAGAATAGTATGCCATTGTATTATGAAACCTTTTACCAACGTTTTATAATTTATACCATCAAGTTAAATCTGGTAATAGTGTTTCGGACCTTTAAATTTTAAATTCTATACAAGTTCAACTATAAAATCGAATGTGATATATTGTCATAATATTTTCTTTATTATTTTGAAAGGATTTAATAATAATGAATTCAACATATCAAGAAACAGAGAATATAATGGGATGGAATCTTTTAAAAGAAAGAAATGAAAAAAAGAGACATGGAAAAGAAGCTGAAGATTTTATGGAGGAATATGCTTCCTCACATTAATGTGTACTAGCACGTATCTTTTAGATTCTTGGTCCACTTATCATTTTTTTAACTTATTCGAATTTATTGAATATCATCAACCTGAAATTTCGAAAAACTCAATCTTGATAAGCAAGCTTCCTTTTTCTTCAACATATTAATTCTTAAATGTCGATTTCGGTTGAACTAGAGTCAAACGTTGACCAACTCTCAGTTATGTGTTGTGCAGTATTTTGGTGGTGTATTTATCATGCACTTCAAGGATTCGAGACACTGAAAAAATATTTTCAATTCTTTGATTATATGCAAAAAGAAATAAAATGACAATTTTTATATATTCAATTAATTTATTGGGTATAGCTAGGTGCTTTCGTTCGAGTCTCCAAAACTCTTTATTTTAGGGTGTATATAGTACGTTTGGGCTCTGGTAGTAGTTGTTGTAAGTTGACCCTTAATCGAATCATTTTTTTAAAATTATTAATTATGTTAAAAAATGCTTGAGATGGACCGAGCTAAATTTTGGTTTGAAGTGGGGCCCCCGCTAGTGAACAGTGGGTTCTGGTCCTCCGAATTAGTCGATTTTTGAGCCGGATATCGAGTTATCAAAAAAATTAAAAGTATTTGCTAATTTTTTTAATTAAATATATTTTTAAAATATTATAATTGTTTTACCGCTTATAATCAATTTATAAGAAACTTAACAATTAAAAAAAAAACCCAACAGTTTTAAGCAACCACAAGTAGGTGCAAACACAACCTAAATCTTCTGCTAGTGTTCTTTTTATTTGCATTATCATAATAATGGCATTCACATTTGTAACATATCAGAACATGTATTGACATATTAATGTGGGCTGAGGTTATTAGCGCCCCATGTTTAGGAAATACACCAGATAACTCAACCCCTCAAATGATTAATGCACTCCACTGTACTTCCTAAATTATCCCACCCACATCTTAATCATTCTCTCAATTGTTAGTAAACTCAAACAAGTTTATACACCCCCACTAATAAGTGTTTCTATAAATTATTTTAAGCGTTTCAAAACACACCCTAAATCTCAAAGCCCAACACTATTATAATTATTTTTCAAGCCCATAATTAAATTCTCAAGCCCATTATAAATGAAATTGATCAAACCCTTAGTAATATAATAGATCATCCATTTTCATATTTCATGTTCATTACAATTTTCTATTTTGAAGCTGACGGTGAAGGCGGCTCAATCTGATGAGGGAGGTGAATGTGTAGGAATTAGGGCATTAATGGTAGTATAGTCTTTTAATGTGTACTTTTTTTCGTTTAAATTTTAAAGGGGTGTAGTTACTAAAGTTGGCGGTGTAAATAACCTGGGCCATTAATGAGATGATATTATTCGAAAGAAAAAGATACAAGGCTCTAATATCCAAGTTTACATGCCCATAAAAAGCCCAATAGTACTATCCTGACTAACTAGCAGTCCACTATTTAGTAGGCCTAATTGGAAAGAAGATTTCTACAAGTAAGTGGGCCCACGTAACAGAAGGCTCTATAAGCAAACAACATAACCCACTACATATGAAGGCCCACTTGCAAGAACAAATAAATTTTGTAACATCAATCAAAGGCTTAAACAGCTAATGTAAACCCCAATACAACCTACCAGAGTTTAAACTTAATTTGGACTCATCACTTTGCACTTTCTACAAAAGTTCCTAAAAAAATTAAGATTTTCAATTATTCATAACTCTTTAATTGATCCAATTTTTATTCCAAAAGGCCGGAATTTAAGGTGCGACGTCATTATGGTGTACGTGACGTGGGAAAATTGAGAAATCCTTAACTCTGCAAAAATTGAGTCAATATCCAATTTGGTCACCTAAGTTTGGGGATTTTTTTATTTTTTTTCATAATGTTTCAAATGGTCCCTTAATAGTTAAGGAGTTACGTGATTAAATTGAAAGTTTTTAACTTTTTTTAGATCATTTGCGAAAAAGTCCAAAGCTATGGGATCAAATTGGATATTATCTCATCTTTTCTAATTATAAAATCTGAACTTCATCTTCCATCTCAAAGCACTAGTGGTTGTAACGTCTCACTTCAACTCTCTGATAAAGAGGACAACTCATTATCGAAATTAATCTCAATTGAGCTTAATTTTGAGAATGATCATATTGAACTCATTAATTTAGAAGATTGTTCACCGCAGTACCCTCTATCATTCGTAAAGTTAAATTTAATCCATAAAACTTTTCAATAGATGATTTCCCTTCCCTCATCAAAATTGCTCCACTATATCTTCTGAACCCGATACTTTATATACCAATTGTTAGGAATTTCAACTGTATTTATAAAGAGAAATATTTTTACGAATTCAAGTTGTCTAAATACGCTTCTTCTTTTCTTTGGTTGTAGTTGAACCCATCACATAATCTACAATGGTTAGTTTTTCCTTCTCAAAATTTAAAAAAAATACTACTAAGCGTGAGTGATATGCAAAAAATAGTACGATTTTCCTAAGGAAAAAAATGTGATGAGCTTATTAGTGCGCAGATAGTATGTTGAAACAGTAAAGTTAAATAAATAAATTACAAAAAAATGATGTTTTGGATTTTAATGGACTTCAACGACAACGTCCACTCTGTTATACCAATATAATGACTAAATTCAATTAATTATTAATTTAGTACTGTATCCGGACATACGTAATCCAATACATCATTCACAAATATAATATAATATTAATTATTTCGAAATGACAAACTAGACACTATGTTGGTCATTTTGACCCAACAAAATTTTAAGAAATTAACTCATGTCCCACATATATAATTGAATTCTTCTATTTTATTTTACTTTGGATTTTTCTCTTTAGAAAAAGATACTTTGGATTTCTAATCACTATCCCTTTCAGTCAACATACATGGAATATTTACTATATAATTATATTTTTATCTAGTTGATCTTCCATGAATAATTTTCATAATATAAACTTGGATTATTTGACTCATTTTATCTATTTCAATACACTTTTTAACCCATTAAACTTGACACTATTATATCCTGAATAAATATACATGTCCATAAATTAAAAATCAATTTCATAGAATAAAACTTATTTGCCATAGAGTTTGCGTTGTTTTATTAATTCAGTCTCTGATTTATACATATATATATAAATCGATACGTATCGGTCTCTGATTTAATCAACAATACGTGTGCAAGTCAACTCAAAGTACTAGTTTTGGTTCAATAAAAAAAAGAAAACTGGAGATCGAGTTTGATCAATCGATCTATGTATCAAACACAATTGCTTACGCACGTATATCAAACTTGGCAACTAATTTGAAAAGATGTATCGACTTCCAATCAATATATTGCCTACGTATATATATCAAACTCGGCAACTGATTAATTAATGTGAGACATAACATAATTTAAACATAAAGCTTTTATACTTTTAAAGGAATGAATATTAGTTTGTGCTAATTTATATTATGTCTCAAGTGTGAAATTGTCTCAAATGAATTTTTGTCTTAATTTAAAACTTACATCTAAAATCTTGTTCATTTTATAAAAAGTTACTACTTTTTTATACAATTTACTAATAAGTACAAATGAGATTGTATATATAGCCAAAATTGTATGCAAAAGTACAAATATATATACATATATGCAACAATTTTATATTTATTAGTAAATTGCAATCTTAAAATGCACTCATTAGGAAGTCTTCCTTAATTTTACTCCATCCCTTATAAAACAATATTGTCCTCTGTTCTTTATTAAGCTTTTCATTTTGTCAAAGCATTCCATCTCATATTTGTTTTATTTACTTCTTTTTTCTATCACGTCACAACGACTCACTATACGTATAATATTAGTATATTTTTGAATCGGTGTGCAAAAAGCAAATGAAAAATTTAACAAGCAATGAAAGGGTATAAATTACTACTACTATATTATTACAAGCAATAGCCTATTTTTGAATTTGATAAAAAAGTTGTAAAAACTAAAAACAAACCTATCACCGAACGGTACGCTGTCTGTCTAATAGGAAACAAAATTAAAAATAAGTTGAATCAATAATAAACAAGATCTTTACTCCTAAAATATTCACCAAGATGCAGAATTATCAGACAAACTAAGCAATTCCTCCAAATAATCCGACCCCAAATCCTCCAAAACCACCACATTATTATTATTATAATTATTTTCCTCCTCTTTTCTTTTTCGACTCATCTCTGATTTCCTCATCATGGAGTGCCGCTTCTTCAATGCCAGCACCGGCGAGCACCCCTCCTCCACTCCCCCGCCGTACCCCATCTCCATCAGCGACCGCCACACCACCTCCGCCGGGAAATTCAGCACCGCCGCCGCGCCGCGCATGGCGAACGCCGCCTGATCGTACGCCAGCGCGGCCTCCTCCGCCGTGTCGAACGTCCCCAGCCACACCCGCACGCTGTTCCTGGTGGAATCCCTTATCTCCGCCGCGTACTTCCCCCACGGCCGCCGCCGCACCCCTCTGTACATCACCTCCTTGTTCTGCTCCTCCGGCGAGTACGTGGTGCCGGCGCCGGCGGTGGATCCCTCCGCGAGAACGCCGTAGAGAAGCATTTCTTCGGAGTCGTTTTCGTTGAACGGGAGCATTAGTGAAGATGATTGATCAGGTGATGAAAATGTCCCAAAATTATTCATAGCGGAATTTATGAATTCAATTTTCAAAATTGAAATGTAAATATATATATATAGTGGATAAAAATTTGGGAAGTAGTAGGGGGTTTGAATTCTTGGTCTTGATTTTGAATTTTTGATCAAAAATATTAATTCTTGCTGTTAAGACAAGTGGGATTTGGTCGTGCGGAAGAATGGTTTATATAGAGGCGGGAAGATGTGGTACACACAAATATTTAAATAGATAGATGTTAGTAAAATAACTAAAATATTAGTAATACTTTTATCTTTATTATTTAACTTCTTTTTTTTTGGAGCTGAAAAATAGAGTGAGAGAGTGAAGTGGCACGTGGGTCAAAGCAGATGGCGGCGTTGTGTGCATCAACTTGTTCATGTCATTATGCACTAAATCCATTTTCACACTACTGCTCACGTACGGTCCATTTTTAAGTTTTTATGTGGATTTAGTCTCTAAAGATGATTGTAAATTAAGAATTAATTTGAAAGATAGCTAATAGAAATAAATGAGGAGTAATCAAGATTCATCTCCATTAATAATGTTCTCTAATTTTCAATTAAGTAGTAATACAAAATTTTATTTATATACTGTAGTGTATGCTATTATAAATAATACTATCATTTTATATATGTGGTATATATATAAAAAAATGGATGACTGTTGCATTATAAGAGGATCTATCGTGCAATTTTTTTTTTGAAGTGAATCGTGTAATTTTTTTTTTATAACTCGGTATTCGGCCCAGGGTCGACCAACTTATCCGTGCAATTATTATTTTGAACAATTGTTTCGTTAAATAGGGATTTAAATCGATTTGGTCCCATAACTTTGGACCTTTATTGAAATGGTCCCGTATTTATCACATGTTTCAATTTAGTCCCATATGTTTTCAATTTGTGCCAATTTAGTCCCAAGGCCCCGGAGACCGGTCAAACTAGCCAAAACAACGTCATTTTTTGGGGTGTGTTTCGCACGCGCCCCTAATTTCGATCGAAAATGCTGACTTGCATCGAATTGGACACGTGGCACGACACATGTGTATTTTACCTATTAAAAAAAATGAAAAACGAAAAATAAAATGACACATCATTTTTATTACAAATAAAAATAAATCAAAACTAAATTAAATAAATATATATATTTAAATATCAGAATTCACTAATCGAATTCACTAAAATAAAAAAAAAAAAAAATGAAATGCTGGAAGTTTCCCTAATCGAATTCGTAAGAGACGAATTAAATCAATATACCCCCAAATTGAAAAAACCCAATCCATCAGAAGCGGTCGATCGAGAACACACCCCAAAATTGAAGAACCCTAGTCCTCCACACTATCGGCCGTTCCAAAATCAAACCCTACACCGTGGACGCGCGACCATGGTGTATGTGCGTCATAAAAAAGGCGATGAAGTGAAGCCCACACCCGATTATGGTAAGTTTAGTTTTTAGATTAAGTAAAAAATTCAGGTGTCGGGTTTGTGTTTATTTGTGTCGGGTTTTTGTTTGGAAACTATAACCTGGGTATGTGTATTTTAATGCTTGTGGTAGGCTTAGTTGGTGGGTGTGTTTCTGTTCCCGGATGCTTGGGTTTGTGTTTTAATGCTTGTGGTAGGCTTAGTTGGTGGGTGTGTTTCTGTTTCCTGTTTTGAGATGAGTAAAGAGAACATATTTTGTTGTTGGTGGGTATATTTAATACGTGTGGCCCCTGTTTTGAGATGTGAAAAGCAGATAGTTATTGTCTTGAGATGAAAAACAATAGTGGTCCATATTTTGCCATATAGTATACTTTTTTGGACGTATTAGTCATACTTCATGTTTATTGTTAAAAAAATCTTATTGTGTTTTGCTTTTTGTAATTTTTCAGGCCCAAACACCAAATACCTCACTTTGACCTTATATTTTGGGGGCGAATTCAAGGCTGGAAACCTCAATAATGTGCCCTTCCATGAGTATGTTGGGGGTGAGTCTCTTGTGTTTGATTGAGTTGAGGCTGATAGTCTGATTATGAGTGAGTTAGGTGAATACTGTAATATGGCTAATGTTTCTGGTGAGGGGGGTAGAAGGTTCTATTTGAGGCTGAATGACAATAATTTTAAGTTGATAATTGATGATGGTGATATTACAAGTTGGGCATATAGGTATCGACCTCTGACAACGGTTACATATATGTTGAGCATATAGAAGTAGAAAGCAATGGTGAAATAGATTCTGATTGTAGTGAAGATGATCTGGGTTATGAGTCATTTGAGGATCCTGATTTTGTGATAGGGAATGAATATCTTAGTGATGATGATAGATTATATGAGAAACATGTGGACAAACATGTTGAGGAAAATGTGGAAGCACTTGATCCATCCAATCTGATTAATAGCACCAAATTTGTTCCTATTTATGTGGGAGGTGAGTCTAGTGAACCAATCCATGAAGCATATACGGTGGTGGGCCAGTCCAGTGAACCCGTGAATCGAGGGTCGACTCAACTGACTCCAGTGATGGTGAAGAAGATGATGTGGATAATCATTGTGACTTTGATGAGACTAGAGGATCTGATGAGGCTAATGAGGAAGAGAGTTACCCCATGTATAACCCAGAAACCTCTTTCAACCCAACATTTGTGATAGGACAAGTCTATGGAACAAAAAAGGAGTTCAAGTTTGCAGTCAAATCTCATGCTATCATTGCTAGAAGAAACATCTGATTTACCAAGAATGATAGTAGAAGAATTTATGCCAAATGTGTTTCTCCCAAATGTCGTTAGGCATTCATTTGCTTGAAGATGACAGATGAGCAATCCTATCAAATCAGAACAATGGTTGATAAGCATAAGTGTGGCCCCTACTCAAAAGGTGAAAAATGTGACTTCTACATGGCTGAGTGAGAAGTTTATACAGAGGTTCTATTCTGATAAGGCAAGGTCCATGTCTGGGTTTTTGCTTGATGCCTTTCATGATATCAGGTGTAATGTAAGTAGAAGCCAGGTGTATAAGGCCAAGATAAAGGATGTGCAAAAGATAGAGGGTGACAGTGATGCTCAATACTCTAACTTATGGTCATACACTGAAGAGCTTAGGAAAACTAACCCTGGTTCTACTATTATCCTTGCCACAGAAGTTGATAATGGGGTTACTTGGTTTAACAGAATGTATATTTGTTGGAATGCCTTAAAGAAGGGTTTTACGGAAGGCTTCTGACACAATTTTGTGGGTAGATGGGTGTTGGTTAAAAAGAAACATGGGGGTAATCTCGATCGTGTTGGGTGTTGATGGGAACAACAACCTTCCCCATGGCTTATCTTTGTAGTTGACAAGGAGATCGGGGAGATTTGGGGAATGGTTTCTAACCATTCTTAAGAGAGACCTCACAATTGAAGCGCATAAGTTCACCTTCATGTCGATAAATGGAATGGATTAATTAATTTTCGCATGTTTTTCCCGGTGCATATGCAGAACAATTTGAAAAATTTGAAAAAATGCTTAGGGTTTAGGGGCAATCATTCAAGGATAAAATGTGGAAAGGCTGCATGTAGCACTACACAAGGTTCGGTTCAGGAGAGTATGAATGAGCTCGGGGAGTTAAGTGAGGGAGCTTGGGAATGGTTTCACAACAAGCCTCCAACCGAGTGGTCCAAGGCATACTTCAAAGACAAAAGCAAGTGTGACATGTTGTTGAACAATGTTTGTGAGTCTTTCAACTCCAATATCCTGCTTTTAGAAGAAGCAAGGCCATAATAACAATGCTTGAATGGATTAGGGAGCATTTAGTCAAGAGGCTTCAAAAAAAAAAGAGACAGGGGGCTAAGAAATGGAAAAGAAAGAGTGTGTCCTAGAATTAATGTGATATTGACAGAATGGAGCAAAAGTGGTGATTGTATTTGCATTAAGAGCATTAATATTCATTACCAAGTGAGACATATATATGGGGGACGAGACACGATAGAGCTTGGAGAAGTGGACATGTACTTGCAATGCATGGCGGTAAGTGAGATTCCTTGCACACATGCCATATGTGCAATACTTGGTGAAAATCTTGAACACAAGACTTTGTTCATAACTACTACACTGTGGAGAAGTACAATGAGGCATACAAGTATCCAATCTTTGGGATAAGCTATGATAAATCGGGGAAACTCTCAGACATTCCACCATTGCCACCCAACTTTGGGACCAGATCAAGGAAAGGCGCAAAGAAAAAAAAAAAAAGAAGAAAGGAAGGAAGGTGAGAAGGAAATCAAACACAAAAAGGCGGAAGTTGAAAAAGACAACGTAAGACAATCACCGCAAGAAGTGTGGTCAAAAGGACATAATAAAAGAAGTTGTTCAAAACATCAACAAGTATTTTTCAATTATTTTGTCTAGTGATTTAGTCTTAATTGTGTGTGCATTTAATTGAGTTACATTTTGTTTATTAGGCGGCGGGGTGGACAATCATCAACACCTTCAACCACACCTCAAGGTCGTGAAGCAAGGAAGAGAGGGGTAACGGGAAGTGGGCCATCAACACCTTCATCCACAACTCGGTCATCCAAAGATGAGCTTGCTTTTTCGAAGAAAAAATGGCAAAGAAAGAGAAAGGTACATATACTTGCACCAAATGTACCAAGTTCAAAGAAAATGGATGGATGTAACAAGAACAAGGTTAGATTTTGACTTATAATTATGATTCCTAAAAATTTAAGAAAGACACATTCAAACTTTAAGTTCTTGAGTAGTTGTTAAATTTTAGGAGCATGGAATTGGAAAAAATACACAAAATAGTGAGAGTGCATCAACAATTATTGATGATCGAGAATGACACCATTCAGCAAGTCTCATATTAATTACAAAATACCATACATGAATAAATAAATTGGC